>NW_024121399.1:1897903-2161943 GCF_016745375.1 Pimephales promelas | reverse complement strand
CGTTTATAGCAATGAGACGTATCATCTCTCCTTGGCCTGCTATTGAAAATGTATTACAATTTGCAGTATGACGTTATCCATTGCTAAATTATGGCTCATCATACGTAGACTAGCTAACCACAAAGCTAGCTAATGCATCAGTCTGTTCGGTTGTGACAATAAAAGAAACAAGTTACGTTTTAAAATGCATTATCATATTATTTTAGTTAAAACTCCATTTTAGTTAAATAACTACAAATAACTAATGTTAGGGAAATTTGTTAATGTTTTGTTGCGCGTTTCTGAAAAAAAAAAATATCGCCGATATATCGGATTTTAAAACCAACCAAATATTGTATCGGTATCGGCCTTCAAAATCCTTCATCGGTCGGGCTCTAGTAAGTAAATGTTTGATTATCTATGGAACAAAAAGCATATTATTTTGTCATCATTAACTTTCAGAGGATGTTTGTTTGGTTTTATAACTTGCAAATGTTTCAGCATGCTATAAAGCGCATCCACCGAAGTAGATTCTAGATACGTTTATAGCTGAGAGACGCAATGCAAAGCATTTACCAGATTATTTCACCGTACAGAAAAGCCTGTCCCTTTGGAGAGGACATTTGCATTTGGTTTGCGTTTAGCTGTTGTGGTGTGGTTACAAAAGTTCTGTCATCTTTAATGAAGTTCCTCTTTTAGTTTCTTCTTGGTCGGGTACACTCTAAAAATGCTGGGTTGTTTTAACCCAACTTTGGGCAGATATGGACAAACCCAAACATTGGGTTAAAAATGCAATTAAAAAATGTAACCCAATGGCTGGGTTTGTCCATATTTGACCCAAAGTTGGTAAAAATAACCCAGCAATTTAAGAATTGCACGTTGATATTTATCCATCTAACGGGCACCTGATCCAAAGCAAAATTATACAATTAGATCAATTTGTTCACGAACAGCACAAGCAAGTAGTCATTGTAATCAGTTCTCATCTCATCGCTGTACGTCACAGTCCGTAATATGGGGAATGACTGTCAGTATTCAAATAACATCTGCTGTAAGTCCTTCAGCTCCCGAAGCACTAAAAGTGGAGATGTCAGTGATAATTGTTGAATGGAAGTGAAGGGGCTCGTTTAACAATTATAAACTCGCTTATTGCATTGACTGATTGAGATGAGCGTAAATGATTATTGTTACTTGTAGAGCATCACTGAACCTTTTGCGACTGCAAGTGATGCACACGTCTAAAGGAAGTGAAACAATGAGTGAGTGCCTCGCCAAGTGCTTTCAGCCAGAGGATCAAGCTCATGTAAATGGTTGCCAGGTTATTGTTGCCCTTAGATATGGAGGCAGGGAGGGAGGGAGAGAGAGAGAGAGAGGCTGAAAGAAGTATTGAAAACTCTGCTGTCAATCAAGCGCTACGCCTCCTTTAGTGCGTCATGCTGTTAGATGGACGACTATTTGATGTGCATTTTAACACTTGTGCATTTGCATGACAGACCCGTGACTTGCAAATAAGCCTGGACCTCTTCAAACAGGTGCCTGGCTTCTATACACGCGAGCAGAGGACCACAGCAACAGGGTAAAAGGAAAAAAGCTCTTTATTTTTTATTATATTGTTTGTTCGTTTTTCATTATTGTCTGTTCATTTTTTACTGTGGTGTTTTACGTTGAATCTTGAAATATCCCAGAGTATCTCCACTGCAGATTACTTGTGTTTTTGTGTCTTTTGTTGTGCTTGTTAAGGCAAACCTCACCTTGTTTGTTAAACCATGGATAAACGATACCAAAATGCTTCCTAACATCGAGCTGATCATTGTAGATAGATCATATATAGTCATATCTAGACTAGAGACCAAAATGTAATGCAGGCCTATTTTGACCGATTTGGACCAATTAGCAAACACCCAGAAATCCCTTGTAACCTTTTTAAAGGGGAACTATGCAGTTTTCTTTTAGCTTAACTGAATTTGGAATGGTTATATGACTTTTTTTCAAGTTGAACGGTGGCCATCTTTTTTCTCTTTGTCGCCATCTCTGTTCGAAATCTGCAATTGCAGTCATTCGCGGAATTATCAACTTTACGTGAGTTGTAGTTTGACATCCTCGACACGGCACAGCGTGGATGAACACAATGTTTGAGGAGACTGTGCGGCTGTCAGTCACCGCGCCGGTGTGGATACTGGCATTCAGAATCACAGATTATTATTTTAGGAAAAGGATTTTAGGATTTTCTAAATAGAACCATTTTGAAGTTCCATATATGAAGCGGGGGATGGAACCATTTCTGGTTCTAATTAGAACCATTTCTTCTAAGAGTGTGGGTCCGGTTGCAGTCTCTATTTTTCTGTAGCCACTCCGAAGTCACGTACAGATGTCACGTAATGACGCAAAGACATGCTCGAATCTCCCGCGGAAATCCACCAGTACCACTGGAATTAAAAACGGTATTACAAGGTTACCGTTTTGAATCAAGCTAAGGCAAGGAGATAGTTTTCAACACTGGCTGGTTATGTATTTTATCAAATATGTATTTTGGATCATTTTAACCCTAAAAAAGCTCTGGACTGCAGCTTTAAAGGGATACTCTTCAACTCCCCCAGAGTTAAACTGTTGAGTTTTACCTTTTTTTGAATCCATTCAGCCGATCTCTGGTTCTGGCGGCACCACTTTTAGCATAGCTTAGCATACATCATTGAAGTGGACAAGACCATTAGCATTTCTCCCAAAAAAAATTACCAAAGTGTTTCGATATTTTTCCTATTTAAAACTCGACTCTTCTATAGTTACATCGTGCACTAAGACAAACGGAAAATGTAAAGTTGCGATTTTCTAGGCTTGTAGTAAATTAATATTATGACGACTGGTACAGCCGAGTGTTTTTCCTCCCCTGGATTGAAACGTGTCATATGGCTTCTCATATTTGTCGTGTTTCCGTCGTTAGTTTTATTCTACAAAGCTTACAACTAGTGTGGCTCTTGTCCAACTCCTTTCCCCCTTCAACTTCAGAAGCCAAAATATTTCCATACGACAGCTTTTACCTAACAAGGAGGGTGTTTGGATCTCGCGCGCCATCACGTCTCTGTTATGTGCACGCCACAGACGGTCCGGCCACTGCACTTCGGCGCTTCTGAGTTCCGTCAATATTACGTTATAATAAAATATTTAAAAAATATTTTTTTTTTTTGGAAAATTTGACATTTGTGAATCGATTCAGGATCGTACACATCTGCATCGCGATGCATCGAAGAATCTATTTTTTCCCCCCACCCTCTATGGGCGGGTTGAGAACATGCAGGACGGCCCCTACTTTAGCCTCTGGCCAAAAAATCGGAGGATTTTTTTTTCCAGATAAAAAATACATAAATCTCTCGTGTCAGGGGGATATGAGGGTGGACAGCATGGTAATTCGAAAAATACTACAGGTTTTCTACTAATACAAAGCTTAATGCTAAATCCTGAAGTATCCCTTTTATCGTTAAATTAACAAGCAACAAAACAATGTCGAAGCCTAATAAAACGTAAAAGGTCCCACGGCCCCTCCCTGCTTCATACCACAGTAATGTTAATAAAACTATGAGCTCATCCAAGAACATGATTTCTGTCTATGACTCCTGTCGGCTGTGGAGGTGAAGACAACAACTCCCATGATTCCACACTCATTCACTGCATCATCAAGCTGCGCCTTTGCTATTGTTTTGAATAAGATACCTTTAGTGGCGAAACTTACATACTGTGCCTTTAATTAATTTAAAATGAGACAAAACATGATTTAAATGATCTTGATGCTCCCTTGGATCTTTTCTGATGCCCCTAGTTAGTCCTTTTAGCAAACTGGCTTCATAAAATGGAAATAATTTAGCTTTTATTGTTACTAATGAGAATTTTCTCTTTTATAATCATAACTAATAAAAGTAGGACTTCAATATGAATTCTCTGGTTGATAAAATTCAACCTCAGAACCTCAGTTCTATAGGGACCGGAATATAAAGATGTCTTTGGGCGAATAAGCTACAACTAACAATAATAATAATAACACTAATACTAATAATAATATTAATAATAACTAGGGATGCACCGATAAGAAAATTTTAGCCGATACCGATAACCGATAATTCTTTATATTTGAAAGCCGATAACCGATATATCGGCCGATAAACTTAAATCCAAATTTTTATCTAATTTTTGAGAGCCTGATTACAAATACAAAAGTCTCACAATTATAATGATGTTCTCATTATAGTGTTGTATTGTCGATATGACAGATTTGCGCTGCACATGTTGTACCGAACCGTTTTTCCATTTTTTGAAGAGATTTCAATCATATTTCAAGAAATTCAAAAACATAAACAGTGCTCAACAAGTGTCTCAGCTGAAGGGAATAATACATTATTTATCGGCTTTTATATATCGGCCACATTTTCTTACCAGGCCGATAACGTTAACATTAAAAATGAACATATATCGGCCGATGCCGATATATCGTGCATCCCTAATAATAACACTAACAATAAGCTAACCACTCAAACACCCTTGAAACAGGCCTGAGCGTTTTAGGAACCGCATAACACACACACAGGCAGTCATCCACAACATTACAGAATGACGCCCATCTCACTTTTTCATTAGAAAGCGTAAAAATGTTGAAAGTTTGAAGACTTTTACCTTTCCTTTATAATTGATTGATATTTTCTGTAGCTTTGTCAAAGCAGAGTCTATGTTCTGTAAAGCAGCTGGTTAGATGTCACATGATATTTGCATATTCATTTAGAAAATATATTTATCACTTCCTCTGAAGTGCCATGTTTTTGCTGAAGCTTCTTGTTAAACGTGTGTGTGTTCATTAGTGGGAAGAACGTAGATTACTGTCATTAACAGGGTGCCGAAGACAAAGCAGTTTCCGAATTTTAGGAACTAAATGTAAATCAGAAAGAGGGAGATGTCCAAAACACACAGGCTGAGAAGGACAGACTCATTCTTCAGCTGCAGCTCATTGGAGCATCATGCGAACCGGCACACACACACACACACACATACACACTGCAGTAGCAGCACGAGAAGGCTTCTCCTTAAATGGTCAAAGCTCCCAGGAGTCACAGGAAGGCTGGTGCAGGGAAAAAAGTCAGGGAGAGGAAAAGAGAGAGGACGCTGACGATTGTGGAGCTTTGTGGAAAAATATCAACAGCACAAATACAAAGAGGGCTTTGAAGGGAATAGTGTGCAGTTGAGAGAGCATCTTTCATCATTGTTGGCCAATCAGGTAGAGTTTCAGCAAGTTTTTCTTTGCATGGATTGATTTGTTCTCTCGAGACCAGAGCTTGCGGCGGACACTTCCAGAGAGAAACACTTTAAAGTACACAACATGGTTTCCTGGGAGGTGTGAGATTATTTTGTATATTAGAATGTGGATTCTGATGGCCTGAAACGCACTTTTATGATGTGCAAATAAAGCCTGAGACCACATTTAAAATCTGCCATTCAATCATTCATCTAATTTAAACATGGACATAAACAAAGTTTTAGATTCTGCACTATTTCTAGGTCACTGATTAAATATGTGTATTTGTGACATTGATCATGTGACTCCAGACGGTCAGATGCTCTTGTTTCCACTGAAGCTTGATGATGCTTGAATCATGCAGGACAACATTTACACAAACTAAATGTCAGATTGCATGCTGCTGTCATTAAAGCTAAGAATAAACCAAGTAGTACACTGAAAAAAAAAGTGGTAACCGCTATTTATTCCTGATCTAACCATTACGTTGATTTAACTCTGTGTATTTAGGGTACGTTTACACGACAACGATGTACTAAAAAAGAGTAAAAGTATTTCCTTCTTGTACTGACGACACCAGTGTCGTTTCACACGGATCCACGAAATAACTAACGCTCTATTACTCTGCCAGGCCAGTAGTTGGCAACACTACGCGTCTATAGACTTAACGCATAACACATATGCGCATGACGTCACCCTTTTAACAAATTCGTTTTTGTAGTTTACACGGAGACGATAACGGTATAGTTTTCAACTTAATCTTTGAATCCAGTTTTCAAAAGTTAGCATTTTCATGCCCCCAAAAAGCCGTTGTCGTGTAACCTAGGCTTGCCACGATAGACGGTGTTGACGGTGTTACCGGTTTTAAGCCCCATCACCGGTGACATCACTTTCCCACCGTGACACCGCGATGTCTTGACTTTTTTAAAGTATTCGTTTTTGCTAAAATATTTATTTGAATTCATTAAAAATAATAATTTTCAATTATTTAGTTCAGAAGAGAGGATACATTATAATTAAAAATGAACTGCGCAGTGCGTGCCAAGAGCCAGTCACGTCACAGATCAGCAAGCGTCAGGATTCCATTTAGCACGTGTGGAGACGAGAACGAGTCAAATTACAGAAAAGCAAGATAATGGCGGAAGATTTGGTGTCAAAACGCAATGCAAAAGCGCCTGTTTGGCAATATTTTGGCCAATATATATTAATGTTAATAAATGCCAATTTATAGTGTTTTACTTTTTTTTTAGAGTGCTGTCATTTATGTAGGCTAAGGTCCTTTTTGAAGTTTTTATTTTATATTCGTCTCTTTTTATTTGGTTTTATCTTAATTAAACTTTGTGTAATTTATTTAGGCCTATTTTGTTTTCTTATTCGTTAATAAAATAAAATTCGTTAATGGTTCTTATTTGTTTGGGCCCACAGTTTGCCGATTTTCACTTTTTTCAGCCTATGCATGGGGTTATTTTTATTCGTTCGTTATGCTAATAAAAGTTATGTCTATAAATAAAAAATTTTATTATCAGCGAGTTGTTTTTTTTTTTTGTCCATTCAAGCAATTGACGCTGATTTGCCAATTGACACTTATTTCGAAAGTGAAAGTATAATGCGCACGCATTTAAAAGCTAATTAACCCCCCGCCCGCCCACCACGGTGACACCGGGATTACCGGTGTTGTCACACGTCGATTAACCGGTGGGAAATTTTCCTCACCTCGGCAACCCTAGTGTAAACGAATGGTTAAAACACATAAAAAGTTTAAAGTTGAAAATAGCGTCATGTAAACGACCCCTTAGGTCCATTCTGTGATGTATAATATTGTTTTTTTAAAGGGATTGTTCACTTTGAAATTATTTTTTGGTATGTTTTGGAGTCCTCCTCAAAGAGCATGCACAGAGAAGTCCAAATTAAACATTATTAATTAAACATTTATTGTCTCATAAATGTAAGTACACATTGATGGCCTAAGACAGGAAACGAGCGGTTTGTGTGAGAAAACGAACAGTATTTATATAGTTTTACCTCTTGCAATCACAGCCACGTCCAAGTGAGCTGAAGGCGCGGGCTCTTCAGTCTGCGCAAGCGCCGGAAAGCACCAGAAGTGATCTCTTGCGCGGTTGCGGAAAAAAAAAATCAACGTTGTCTGTTTAAATATCGAAATCGTCTTCCATAGCGATTTCCTGTATATCTAAATATGTTTAGATCTTCACAGTGAAGGGTAACACATCTAAAATCTCTGTGTAAACAATGAGTGGCGTACACGCGCGAGAGATCACTTACGGTGCTTTCCGGCACTTGCACAGACAGAAGCGCCCTCGCACTCAGATCACTTGGACGTGGCTGTGATTACAAGATGTAAAACCGATATAAATACTGTTCGTTTTCTCACACAAAGCGCTCGTTTCGTGTCTTAGGCCATCAATGTGTACTTACTTTTACGAGTCATTAAGTCATGTTTAATTTGGACTTCTCTGTGCATGCTCTTTGAGGTGGTGACCATAGACCTCCATTATATGACTGACAGACGAGAACGGTTTGACCGAAAATCATCCAAATTGAAACTACTGCGGAAACAAAGACACCTACATCTTGGATGCCCTTGAGGTAAGCTAAAACATATCAAAAATTAATTTCAAAGTGAACTATCCCTTTAAATCAACATTTTCTTCAGTGTACAATGTTCTAGAATTCGTGACATTTTTTGATTCAATGTGTTTATTCAATTAAAAAACAAAATCCAAAATGCTTTTCCACTAGAGGTCCCATACTATTCACCCCATTGTATTCTTCACCATCTTTCACAAAACCAAACTTTCAGCAAATCTGGCTCACTGTCTCTGTGTTACATAACCGATGAAGGGAGGGGGGGGGGGAGCAGAACATGCACTTTTCTCATGCAGCCGCGTCAGAGCTTTTGCCATGAGGTAACGCTGAGGTCATCAGGGCCCCGGGGGGACTTACCACCGATGGCCTTCCATCTTCCCAAAAATTTATAAGAGTCGAGCTCTTAGTGGTGACAGTCAAAGGCCAATTAAAAATAGAAACGTTCAGTGAGAAAAGAGCCTTCACTGACCACAGAGAGAGAGAGAAAGCTCACAAATAGACTCATGGCCAGCAGGAAATAATCAGGGTGATTCGATTACACTGCAATATTCATCTGCGTGTCATGCTCCGCGGGGGACCGGGCTCCTGTCTGGCCTCCCTGTGCGACTGATGATCGCTGAAATCATTTAGAGTGCCCTACCATCTCATTATCCTTATATACAACGCATATTTCAGATTTACATATTCTTGCCATTGTCTTGGTTATTGTGATATTGTTTAAGAGGTGAAAGCAAGGCTGACATTGAATCTGACCCTCTCTGGACACTACCATACAAAAGTTTGGGGTGTTTTTGAAAGAAGCCTCTTATGCTCACCAAGGCTGCGTATATTTGACCAAACGGTAATATTGTGGAATATTATTAACACATTTTAAAATGTAATTTATTCGTGTGATGCAAAGCTGAATTTTCAGCATCATTAGTCCAGTCTTCAGTGTCACATGATCCTTCATACACATGAACATTCATAATTATGGAATTATGAATTTTGTGGTGCTGCAAATTTTTGTGGAAACCGTGATAAATATTTTTACGGATTCATTGATGTATAGAGAAGTTAAGAGGAGCTGTATTTATTTATTTATTTTTGGAACAATTCATGTCTTTGCTGTAACATTTGATCAGTGTAATGCATCTTTGAATGAAAGTTTTAAAGGAGTAGTTCACTTTTTCAAAAAAACCTTTGCTGATAATTTACTCACCCCCATGTCATCCAAGATGTCCATGTCTTTCTTTCTTCAGTCGAAAAGAAATTAAGGTTTTTGATGAAAACATTCCAGAATTTTTCTCCATATAATGGACTTCAATGGGAACCAAACGGTTCAAGGTCCAAAAGACACTTTCAGTTCAAACTGCAAACTGTTCAAAGGGCTTTAAACGATTCCAGGCGATGAATAAGGGTCTTATCAAGCGAAATGATAATATTTAGCTAACAAAGTTTAAGTTTTATAAGGTCAAATGCTCGCCTTGCTCTGTCCTGTGATGCACATTCGTGACTCATTCATCAAAATGAACAAATCTTTTTGTATCAATTCGTTTTGTACATTGAATGATCCAAATGACTTGGAAAAAGATTTATTCATTTTGATTCATTCATTCGTTTTCAACTTTGTTGAATGCCCGATCGTTTCGCTTGATAAGACCCTTATTCATCATCTGGAATCGTTTAAAGCCTTTTGAACAGTTTGCAGTTTGCACTGAAACTGTCTTTTGGACCTTGAACCGTTTGGTTCCCACTGAAGTCCATTATATGGAGTAAAATGCTGGAATGATTTCATCAAACACCTTATTTACTTTTTGACTGAAGAAAAAAAGACATGGACATCTTGGATGACATGGGGTTTTTTTCAAAAGTGAACTACTCCTTTAATTTCTTTCATACTGACTCCAAACTTTTGAATGGTTGAAAAATAGAATTGGTCATAGTGGAGAGTGGAAAGTAGTTACAGACGTTGCAGGCTGGACTTGAACCTGCATAATCCACTTGACGCATTCTCATCCCAGGGTGTCAAAAATGCACATGACACCCTTTAGCGTCAATATAATACGCTTCGGTTATGGGTAGGTTTAGGTCTGTGGTAGTGTTAGGGTTAGACCACTAGGAGGCGCCTTCTGGCCCATATATATCTATGTTTCATATTGACGCTAAAGGGTGCAATGTGTGTCGGATGTAGACGCAATTTCAAAAGCGTCACCTATATGATGCCTTGGGATGAGACCACCAGAGCTCAACATGTTTGGAGCATGATGTGCAAGATGCCTCAGACAGCAACATAGTGTCGGCCCAAATCCGGCTCACACCTGGTACACGTGGATTCCATCTGGGCCGACACTATGTTGCTTTCTGGGGCTGATTTTATTGCTCAGAGTTTGCTGTTTCATAGAAGGAGACATAATGTTGCTTTTTTATTTTCTTATATGTTAGCAGTTAGGGTGGCTGATTTGTAATTTTTTGCAGTAAGGTTATATAGCTATAAAATGATTGTGAATGGCACAAGAATTGATTGGAAATGTTTCAGTTTACATTTAAATCATTTTAAATGATTCAGTTTTTGTTGCAGCACAAATCAGTTTGAATGAATCAGTTTGAATCAAATGAATCATTTTTTTAGTTGCAGCACGTTTGAAGCATTATTGAGATCTTTGCTGAAACGCTACAAGAGACACATGTAAGATTACTGGGATCTTTTTTCAGGAGAAAAAAAAAACCTCAAGTGCAGGAATTTAAGAAAAAGACTCCATTCAATCTCATTGCTATCTTTAAAGAAACATTTGAGACCTCATTTGGGATTTGTCTATGAATAGGAAAAGATGACTGTGTGCTTTTGAAACTGTGAAACGCGCTTGTCAAGTATGTTTCATCGCAAAACATGATTCATACATTCCCATTCCCATCAAGCCAATATAAATCATCAGTCCTGTGTAGATTGTGGAAAAGATTGTTTTTATAGTGTGCATTTAAAACCGCTATCTCTTCCTCTCAGAAGGAACATTCTCTTATTTTAGTAAAAGTGTTAAATCCTTTTTGATTTCATCACTTTTAAATGTCAGTGATATTTTCAATGGCCTTTTCTGATAAGATAACAAAACGCAGAGTACAACAGAACAGAGGAAAGATTCTTGAACTTCATTGAATTGTGTATATTGTGTTCCGTATATCCGTTAAGGTCAGCCAAAACAGAACTGCAAGCCTCCTAGTTTAAGACCCTGAGCTTTGGCTGAAACGCACTGTCAGTGTTTGTTCTGAGCCCGTGTCTACAGGTAACGTTAATATCGGAAAGCTTTTGCAATGTTCTGTCCTAACTGTGTTTGGCTGTGTTGCTATTTCACAGCTCAGGTGTTCTCAGTTATGATTCAAAGTAACTTCGCCTCAGATGCGCGTTGACCCGCTTGCGTTGTACCACACAGCATTTTTACCCCTTGTCCCGCACGTCGCATATTGAGTAAATGTCCCGCATTTTTGTCTATTGGTTTTTAATTATCATAATAAGAAAACGTCCATGCGTTATTTTGCCTTTTTAAGAAAGCATTATGCTTTCTTTTTGCAGCGTCGTTTTTCACCTATATTTAACAGCGCGTCAGAAGTGCAAATATACGGAAGCGTATTGCATTCACTTGAAGAAAAAAAATCTACTCTGTTTTTCTGAATTAACGAGTTAATTTTTCATGAGAAAAAAAATTGCTCTGTTTTTCTGAATTAATGAGTTAATTTTTTCATGTGGAAAAAAAGTTTTTGCTCTGTTTTTCTGAATTAACGAGTTAATTTTTCATGGAATTTTTTTTTTTGCTCTGTTTTTCTGAATTAACGAGTTAATTTTTCATGAGAAAAAAAGTTTTTGCTCTTTTTTTTCTGAATTAACAAGTTAATTTTTCGTGGAATTTTTTTTTTGTTCTGTTTTTTCTGAATTAACAAGTTAATTTTTCATGAGAACATTTTTTTTTGCTCTGTTTTTCTGAATTAATGAGTTAATTTTTCTGTTTTTCTGAATTAATGAGTTAATTCAGAAAAACAGAGCAAAAACTTTTTTCTCATGAAAAAATTAACTCATTAATTCAGAAAAACAGAACAAAAACTAAACTTTTTTTCTCATGAAAAATTAACTCGTTAATTCAGAAAAACAGAGCCAAAAAAAAAAAAATCTCATGAAAATTTTCTCGGAATTCTGAGATAATTAATTTGTTAATTCAGAAAAACAGTAGATTTTTTTTCTTCAAGCGAATGCAATACGCTTCCGTACAAATACAACCGTGGCCCGCGATATTTTTTTTCACAGGATGGTAGGGGAAGACTCATCAATATTCATTAGGGAACTCATCCCTGATTGGTCTGATGACCTACCTCTAACCCCGCCCCTAAACCTACCCGTCACTGGGGTTAAGACCAATCAGGGATGAGTTACCTAATGAATATTGATGAGTCTTCCCCTACCATCCTGTGAAAAAAAATATCACCTTCGGCCCGCCATTTTTTTTAAATCCACACGGTCACTGGTAGGTTGTGACGGCTGTCAATCAAAATTTGGAGCGGTGATTCGTTCCATGTTTTCCCTTTATCTATCTCTTCTAAGAATATGACAGTTTTTGGTTTAATATATTCTTAATATACAAGCCTGTCAATTAACTAATTTCATTTTGTTTTATATTTTATTTGTTCACATTTTAGTTGGACTTGGTCAGAACTGTTTCAAAAATAGTTATCTGCATGATGCCTGCTACCTTTGTGCTTATATAGGGATGTTGAATTTAAATGACATGTTAAATAAAGACATGTTATGTTACATTGTGATACATCATGGTGTTTTCTGGAAGATACTAAAAAACAAAGTATTTTTATCAGCTGAAATGCAGCATACAAATGTTTTTATTAAAGGAGTAGTTCACTTTTAAAAAAAGCTAATGATAATTTACTCACCCCCATGTCATCCAAGATGTCCATGTTTTTCTTTCTTCAGTCGAAAATAAATTAAGGTTTTTGATGAAAACAGTCCAGGATTTTCTCCATATAATGGACTTCAGTGGGAACCAAACGGTTTGAGGTCCAAATGAGAGTTTCAGTGCAGCTTCAAAGGGCTTTAAACGACACCAGACGATGAATAAGGGTTTTATCAAGCGAAACGATCAGTCATTTAAAAAAAAATAAAATAAATAAGTTTTATAAGCACAAATGCTCGCTTTTCTGTGATGCACGCTTGTGACTCTCCCGTTCGAGCTTTTTCCGAGTCAATTCGTTCATTTTGTTCGTTGAATTAACCAAATTACTCGAAAAAGATTCTTTCATTTTGATGAACGAGTTCGAGCAGGAGAGTCACGAACGCTCATCACAGAACAGAGCAAGGCGAGCATTTGAGCTTATAAAACTTAAACTTTTTTTTTTAAATGACCGATCGTTTCACTTGATAAGACCCTTATTCATCGTCTGGTGTTGTTTAAAGCCCTTTGAAGCTGCACTGAAACTCTCATTTGGACCTTGAACCGTTTGGTTCCCATTGAAGTCCAATATATGGAGAAAATCCTGGACTGTTTTCATCAAAAACCTTCATTTATTTTCGACTGAAGAAAGAATGACATGGACATCTTGGATGACATGGGGGTGAGTAAATGATCAGCAAAGTTTTTCTTCAACGTGAACTACTCCTTTAAGTTAGATAGACATTATATAACATTTTTAAGTTATGTTGGTAACATGTCCCACACAAACGTAGTAGTCGTCTCACATTTGGTTTGTTTGATGGTGGTCACCCTAAATAAACTTGACTATTGGCATACAGTAAGAGTAGAGAGCTGTTTGGTCTGGAAGAATCTGATGTTTGAGTTCATATTGAAATCTCTGACTTTGGTGTCTTTGCATTTTTTTCCACAGTTTGAGACATAGAGGATATTTCTTGTAAATTCTAGAGGCAACATAGAACTTCTTCAATGTAGAGAAGATTATAAGACTCTCAATTCAATTTGATTGATCTCTAGGAAAAATAAGTGCAACAGGAGTAATTGAGGTATTTGAGACATCTTTTTGTCTACTTAACATTATAGGTCTTCCATCTGTGGGCGCGATAAGCCTGAAGAGTCCTGCTTTACTCTGTACCAAGAGCTCCTTGCCGGAACCGTCAGCTGTGAAGAGCCACGCCACACAACAGACAGGAGAATGTAGCTGGGTCAGTGTTTACATTCCTCTACCTCTTACAGGACAAGGCTTGTGTGTGTTTATGTAAAATCCTCACACAAAGATGATCCAGCGTGAGGTGAGACTGTGCAGGAACCAGAGTCTATGCTGTCACCCACCGTGGCCCCAATAAATTACTTTGACTCCCAACTTTAGCGCTGACTGAAAACCGCACGGACACACTCTTTGGTAATGCAATAGGAAATGTCTCCATCTACTATTATTGTGCTTTATGGGACCAGAATAAATGTATTTGAATTAGTTAATCCGCACCATGTTGGTATGAAACTACAAAGAAAAAGAAAAATGTTGACAAAATGATGTCAACAATATGAAGTGCATTACATATTACATAACGTCAGGGTTTTGGTGAAGGAACTGTAATAAATAGTTTTGTGTTTGTTTATTAAAAAAAGGTTTATTTTATTTGTTTTATTTATTTTATAAGAAAATAAAACTTTAATTTATTAAATGTATGATTAAATATTTCATTTGTTAATGTTTTGTTGGCCTCTCACTTTTCCATGTAATTATACTATTTAGGTATAGTATTTTTAATTATAATAAATTATAATAAAAAATATTATAAATAATTGTAATTATACTATTAGGTATAGTATTTTTTTATACTATCTAAAAAATACTGGGTTATTTTAACCCATTTTTGGGTCAAATATGGACAATCCCAAATGTTGGATTAAAAAATACAGTTAATAAATTGCCCAACAGTTGGGTTTGTCCATATTTGACCCAAAATTGGGTTAAAACAACTCAGAATTTTTTTTAGAGTGTACATAAGCAATAGGACATTTTAGTTTTAGACAGGAACATTTAAAGGATACAACAAAAAAAAAAAAATTAGAGAGAATCAGTGAACTTAAGAATAATTTTGTGAATATGAATCAATAAAAATGTAACTGTTGTCTGATTTTGAGTATTTTAAAATGTAATTTAATATAATTGAAAGTATTTATTTTTATCTGATTACGTAATCCTAATTACATATAATCAGTTACTACCCAGCATTGTCACCAGAACACCTCAATGCTCAATTTGCATACTCTAAAACGCCACCAAGCAAACTCTCAGGACAACATAATAACTAACTAACAACCAATAGGACACCCTAGTAACCACTAAACATCCTAGTTAATAAGCATCTCACAGTAGCCCAGAACAACTGCATAGCAACACCCTGGCAACGTCCTGCAAACGCCTGGGTTTGGTATAGTCAGATACCACTCACATTTTCATTCATAAGTAGTAGAGCCAGACCGATATATCGGCAGGCCGATATTATCGGCCGATATTAGGCATTTTCCAAACTATCGGTATCGGCAGTTATAATGGCCGATAAATGAATATTTAAAAAAAAAAATGAAAACAGACGAAACACGCTTGAACCATGTCATGAGTGTTGGAGTTGTATAGTTTGTCCACCAGAGGGCACTCTACACCGCTCCTGTTGGCAACACTCGTTGAGTTGGTCACGATACATACATTGCTTGAATAACAATTAAAAGAACATCCCCATCAGTTCTCTTAACCCAAATAAGCGTGACAAAATTTGTGACTATCATGTCCAGTTTCAAATAAATAAATAAAATATTGGCCGATATATCGGATTTTAAAACCCAAAAATATTTGTATCGGTATCGGCCTTCAAAATCCTTTATCGGTCGGGCTGTAATAAGTAGTGTAGTACTCCCCAACGCCCTAATGAAGGCCAGTGGGGCGATACACGTTGGTGTTTTTTAATGGTTTAGTCCTCGCTTTTTTACTTTTGTAACCTACTGAGTGCCTGGACTTGGGTTTTTTTCCAATTTATATGAACATTTAACCCTTCCAAGAGCACCAGAGGATACAAGGGACATATCTTATTATGTTGTGTTGTTCTGGATTGAACAGCTCATATTCCCTCAATTGACCTTTGTTTATTGTTTTCCTATAGTTTAGACCGGCCAGCAAGCAGTTTCAGCTTCTTCCCAGAGTCAGAGGCCAGTGGGTGCACCTCAGCCTCAAACAAGGAAAAGTGCAGGAGTCCGGATAAAGAAGAGGCTGAATGTCAAGGAACTGAGCTACAAAACAGCAACGGACAAACAGAGATTTCTGGGAGGTGCCACAAATCAGACTGTAGTGGTAGAACAGAGGCCTTAAAACTTTTGAACCAAGGACAGTCTTCCAAGTCAGCGGACGGTTGGGATAACCAAGGATTCGGTTCATCAGGGGAGAACCAAGTAGAGGATACCGGGAGGTGTCAAGAGGAAACTGAGGAGTCAGATTGCATTGGGAGGAGTCAAGAGGACAGTGGAAAGAGTCAAGCAAGGACAGGGAACAGTGAGACTCAAGAGGAACCCAAAACAAGTGACACATCTAAGAGTGTCCAATCCGCTGATCTCACTGACAATCCAGGGGTGAGTTATATCCATTATTATCAGACAATTTGTTGACCCATATCATTTTATCTGGTACAGATTCAGTGTCCACAAAGAGCTGTGAACCTTGGATGTATTTGCTGATAAAAACGTCTTCATTTAATTTCCATTACACCCTTGGAATCAATTGCCAAAACCTGTAATTCCCCTCCCTCTTTTTTACCTGAACTCAAGAATGTTTTTCACGTTTAAGGAATGCAACCTTTCCAGTGTTTTGGTTCTCATATTCTGCTAATTGAGGAAGCGGTGTAAGTGTTTTTGTTTGATCTAAGACAGGGGTGTCCAATCCTGTTCCTGGAGGGCCACCTTCCTGCAGAGTTCAGCTGCAACCCCAATAGGCCTATGTTACACTTCCTGCTTCCGGAACGTAATTCCGGTCAACAGTATTTCTCGATAAGGATTTAGATTATCAGCCCTAAAGTCTAAAGCCGCCCAGCTCCACCCCTGATCCCTAAACCCAGCCCTAAACCTACCCAACTCCACCCCCGGATCTTTAAACCCACCCCTATACCTTCCCAGCTCCACCCCCTGATACCTAAACCTACCCAGCTCCACCTCTGATCCCTAAACCCACCCCTAAACCTACCCAACTCAACCCCCTGATCCCTAAACCCACCCCTAAACCTACCCAACTCCACCCCTGAACCCTAAACCCAGCCCTAAACCTACCCAACTCCACCCCCTGATCCTTAAACCTACCCAACTCCACCCCTGATCCCTAAACCCACCACTAAACCTACCCAACTCCACCCCTGATCCTTAAACCCACCCCTAAACCTTCCCAGCTCCACCCCCTGATCCCTAAACCCACCTCTAAACCTACCCAGCTCCACCTCCTGATCCCTAAACTCACCCCTAAACCTACCCAGCTCCACCCCTGAACCCTAAACCCAGCCCTAAACCTACCCAACTCCACCCCCTGATCCTTAAACCTACCCAGCTCCACCCCTGATCCCTAAACCCAGCCCTAAACCTACCCAACTCCTCCCCCTGATCCTTAAACCTACCCAGCTCCACCCATGATCCCTAAATCCAGCTCTAAACCTACACAGCTCCACCCCCTGAACCCTAAACCCACCCCTAAACCTACCCAGCTCCACCCCTGATCCCTAAACCCACCCCTTAACCTACCAGCTCCACCCCTGATCCCTAAACCCAGCCCTAAACCTACCCAACTCCACCCCCTGAACCCTAAACCCAGCCCTAAACCTACCCAGCTCCACCCCCTAATCCCTAAACCCTCCCCTTAACCTACCCAGCTCCACCCCTGATCCCTAAACCCACCCCTAAACCTACCCAGCTCCACCCCTGATCCCTAAACCCACCCCTAAACCTACCCAGCTCCACCCCCTGATCCCTAAACCCACCCCTAAACCTACCCAGCTCCACCCCCTGATCCCTAAACCCACCCCTAAACCTACCCAACTCCACCCCCTGATCCCTAAACCCAGCCCTAAACCTACCCAGCTCCACCCCCTAATCCCTAAACCCTCCCCTTAACCTACCCAGCTCCACCCCTGATCCCTAAACCCACCCCTAAACCTACCCAGCTCCACCCCTGATCCCTAAACCCACCCCTAAACCTACCCAGCTCCACCCCCTGATCCCTAAACCCACCCCTAAACCTACCCAGCTCCACCCCCTGATCCCTAAACCCACCCCTAAACCTACCCAACTCCACCCCCTGATCCCTAAACCCACTCCAAACCTACCCAATTCCACCCCTGATCCCTAAACCCACCCCTAAACCTACCCAACTCCACCCCCTGATCCCTAAACCCACTCCAAACCTACCCAATTCCACCCCTGATCCCTAAACCCACCCCTAAACCTACCCAACTCCACCCCCTGATCCCTAAACCCACCCCTAAACCTACCCAGCTCCACCCCTGATCCCTAAACCCACCCCTAAACCTACCCAGCTCCACCCCTGATCCCTAAACCCACCCCTAAACCTACCCAACTCCACCCCCTGATCCCTAAACCCACCCCTAAACCTACCCAGCTCCACCCCCTGATCCCTAAACCCACCCCTAAACCTACCCAGCTCCACCCCCTGATCCCTAAACCCACTGGATCCAACTCCGCCCCTTGGATCTTGTGTACTGCAATGAGGTGCTACTGGTTTATCCTCTCTACAATCATAATGATTTAAATGTGAATTCTCTGCCTTTTGCAACATGCAAACACTGTACAGTTTCTCTTCCCTTATAAGACATTCACTAAAATAGCATTTGTCTCTGAAATTGTTGTCCTGTTTTGTTTGGGTGCACAGGAAGCCAAAGATAGCTTTGGTAGCGTTTAGATGAGATGAGAATGGATTTAAACGAATATGGAATGCATTCCATTGGGAGAATGAAGGAGTCTCCTCTCTCCTCGATCTGTATCTTGAGCTGTGTTTATACAACAACTCGACAGACAAATGGCTAAACACAATTGAAACTGCAAGACCCATTATGATTTGCTGCATTAATGACTCATGCATATTTTTAGACGTGTGAGATAAGATGTTAGAGGTAATATAAGCAAGGGCTTCGCTGTTGATGTTGTTCACACATTTATTCTGCAAAGAAGTTTTTTTCGTCTCTTGATATTGACCGTTTTTGGCACTCGTCATCACTGTAGCAGTATATATGATGCCATCTTTGCTCAAGGGAAACATTTCCTCTTGAACCTATTTGGGAGGCAGGAACAAAAGATTGGGCTTTGTGATAGGACAAATGCCAGAGAGGGAAACATGCATACATTTTGCCTTGAACATAGGCAGTTTTACATCATGGTTAAGAGGTTCCTTTACAAAAATGTATTTATTATTTTTTATAAAGAGAAAAAAAACACACGCATCTGGATGTAGATACACTACTGTTATTATTTTGTGTTGTCTTGGTGTTACAGGTATTCACCAATATGAGTTGTTGAAGGGGTGAAAATAAAATAAGAAGAAGCTTGTTTTCTCA
This sequence comes from Pimephales promelas, assembly GCF_016745375.1. Next base: position 2,142,537 of record NW_024121399.1, on the reverse strand, counting down.
TTTTATATCATTTTAAGACCACCTTGAAGTTTGTCAGCCCTTCTGAGAACCACTGATTTAGTGAGCATGTTGGCCGATAGTATATAATGCCAACATATATACATAATACAGTTTAAACACAGCAAATGAGAGGCATGAAATGAAAACTCAACAGAAATAAGTACTTTTCCATTAAAAAAGCTTGGCTTTCGAGCTGTCAGAATGGCAAAGTGTCATTCGTTTAATCAGGCTATTTGATTGTTTTCATTGAGGTACCTTGGAGTTTAGAAGTATATGAATATCGAGTTCGGTATGTGCACTTACTTGTACTTACAGTGTACTTACCTAACATACTGGTAATATAAGGTTAACTACATGGTGTTAAGTTTAGGGATAGGTTCAGTGTACCTAGTTATTGCAATTACTATAATAAGTACATCGAATGCACATGGGCAACAGGACTGTAAAATAAGTGCTACCGAATATGGCAATCATTTAGTAGCATGATATTACCATCAATGTAACACAGTACTGTCACAAACAGTACTGTTTGGTAATAGTTTTTTTTTATGTGTTATGTTTGGTGTGTGTCTGTACAGGACCAAGAGGACCAATCTGCTGTATGTCAGTTCACGCGCTCACAGGGTGAGCAAACTCCACTAAAGAGAGCTCATAGTTCTTTGACAGAGTGTGTCACCCCTTTTATCTTCCCCCACACACGCTCTCGACCCCCTCTCACCCCTACCATGCCCACCCTGCCCGAGGAAGAGGAAGACTCCCCAGAGGAGCTCGACAGTACATCCAGCTCGCCCTCCACAGTGAGTCAAACTATATTTTTCACATCACAGCCGTGACGCCTTTTCATTTCATCTCAGGTCCAGATCAGGCTTTTCACTGTTGGAAATCTTTTAACGGGATACTCCACTTTTTTGGAAATAGGCTCATTACCACTCCCCCAAACAGTTGGGTTTTATCGTTTTCGAATATATTCAGACGATTTTTTGATATTTAGAAGAATATCAGTTACCAGACAGTTTCTGGTCTCATTGACTTCCATAGTATATTTTTTTCCTGCTATGGAAGTCAATGAGACCAGAAACTGTCTGGTTACTGATATTCTTCTAAATATCAGAAAATCGTCTGAATGGATTTGAAAATGGTAAAACTCAACTGTTTAACTCTGGGGGAGTGGTAAAATTTGCCTATTTCCAAAAAAAGTGGAGTATCCCTTTAAGTCGAAAGATATGTGTAGTAATGGCACTTCTGGGAGGATAGACAGACATTTTGGCTGATTTTTGACTTTCAGGAAAAATGACCTGGTAGGTGGTGCATGGGTTCTGATATATTGTGTGGGCACGATGACCCAAGATGGAATCCAGCTTCCATTTAAAAGCTATGTTCACGGCACGCCAACATTCAGTCTATTCAGAACAATGCGGAAAAACAGCAAGGCAGCGATGTGCAATTTTCTGACATCCACTTGTCATCCACTGTTTGGAGGAAGTCAAACAGTATTTGCATATTTTTCAGGCAGGTGTTGAGATTGTTTGCATTTTTTATGGGGATCAAGAGACAAGAAAGCTGGTTCCAGATACTTCCTGTGCTATATGCCACCAAGTCATAGTTTTATATAACAGCTACAGTATGTGTCTGGGTAACAGCTATATATAAAAAAAAAAAAAAAAAAGTGGATTATCCCTTTAAGGCCATGACACACCAAGCTAGCCTTTTTTCAGCGTCTGTCAGATCAGTTTTTGTGGTGTGTTTCTCACCGCCTCGGCTGTTTGGCCGCAGTTGAGTCGGTGAGAAAGATCACTCTGATTGTCTGTGATTGACATCATATTTGGACTTCTGTGCATGCTCTTTGAGGTGGTGACCATAGACCTCCATTATATGACTGATAGACATGGTTTGACCTAAAAATTTAAAAATTGAAACTACTGCGGAAACAAAGACACCTTAATCTTGGATGCCCTTGAGGTAAGCTAAAACATGCCAAACATTTATTTCGAAGTGAACTATCCCTTTAAAGACACCAAATATATAATATGTCCAGTCTTTTCTCCTTCAAACACATGCACTAATCACCTCACCTCTGACATCAATCCCTGGTTCAGCAGAGGAGAAAGAAAACTTCCTGAAAGACAACATTCCACTCTCAATTAGGATTCAGATATTATCAGGAGGACCCTAATGCCAGAATGGGTATTTGAAAAAATGTCACGTTAAGCAGAGAAGAACTATTGCTCCTCTGAAGACGAGCTTCAGGACACAAGCGGGATTTACTGTTCTGTTTTCCTTTTGGAGACCACAGACTGTTTGAACATTAAAGCCTGTCAGGGCTGTTGTTTCGGTTATTCTTGAGTGAGTTCAATCTACTCATGCAGTGACTCTTAAAAGGTTGGGACTCAGATAAGACCACTCTTTAAAATCACATTACACTTCAGTTATCTAATCCCAGAATAAAGGCCAAACAAATAAAGCTTCCACTCAGGACCGAACGACAGCAAGCTGCATTATAGTTCTTGTGTATGAAAGTATGAGCACTTAATGTTATGTGCCATGTTGTAAACGTGAATGAAACTTTTATTATAGAATGATTCTTTAACTATGAACAGATTGCAATCCTGCAGTGAAAGTATTTTTACATAATTTATATATAGTATACTGTATATATAAATACAGAAATGGATTTTCACAGTCTTCACAGATCAATTGTAGATCAACAGTATTTCATTACAGAATGAAAAAAAGAAAAACTATGTAATTGGATGATTGCAAAGACTAATATTATGCTTCCTCTCTTAAAGGGAATGTTATCAGAGCGTGTTCGTGTTGTTTTTCCCATGGGATTAAGCGAAGTATGTGTGAGATTTTCATTGCAGGGGCTAAAAAAAGTAAAGCTGCTTCTGCACAGTACAGTTGGAATAGTTTCCATACTTCCTCAGGACTGAATCACCATTTGCTCTAAATTTCTTTTATAAAACACCACAGAAATGGTTGTCACCATATCCAAGAGATGCTATGAAGCAACCTTGTGTTTCTTTTGCAGTACGCTCCTGTTGAAAGCAAGATGGTAAATGTAACCATGACTCCACCAGCTATTGTGCTTCCAAGACAAGTCGGCAAGCAGGACTCCTGTCCTCTGGAGAAAGCAAGGTATTAATGTCATAGACCCATTACAGGATTCCTAATCTCTTTGGATTTATTAGCCTTTAAACAACAGTTTTAGTAATCCAATCGTAAAAAAATCTGTTAAAAGAAGTCACTGTTTGTACTTGTGCTGAATGTGAACTTCTTCAGTGTTGGTATAATGTGATTTTAATCTGTGTCCGTCAGACCACACAGCCCTAGGCCTCGTCTCTCCCGAAACTCTGCATCATCATGTCCCATCACCACAGTGGGTATGTTCAACTATACATGTAAACATACAGTTTTAGATATTTTGTAGTGTTTGGGGATAATTATGTTTTCATGTGGGTGGGATAATATATGCAATGTAAAAATCTCAATGGGCCGGATTTACTAAACAGGGCAAAAAGCGCCAATAAAAGTGGAAGGTTCTGCTCTAGATCCACTGGCGACACGCAAATTAAAGAACACAGACGCAGCCGAATCATTTTCATTATAATCAACGCAATCTACCAAGAGCAGCACAAATTAGCATCTGATTTAAAGGTGCATTGTGCAACATTTCACGTTAAAAATACCCGTTTTTCTTAAAGGGTAACTAAACCCCTGGTCAGAGCCTGATTCCACCCACTGGCAATATTTGAAAATGCTGAAAAAGTGGGCTGACCCCAGCGGAGATAGAGGGGACGAAATAGATGCTAAAACACTCTATCCTGATCGTTTTCAAAACTCACAATTCCAATTCCTGACTCCCTACAGTGGTTTTGACGACACAAGATGGTTTTTATACTCTGAAACCTGCGTACGTCACGAAGTGCGGAACATCCAATAGGAAAATTCAACTGCAGTAGCCACCGTTCAACCTGAAGAGGGCAGCACTAAGACGTTTTTACACCATATATTGTAGAAATAGAACACTTTATAAACAAATGTCAAAAACAAACTCGAATCAATCACTGGTATTAGTAAAGATCCATTCTTACAGATCATTAACTAAAAAAAGTTGGTTAAGTGTTTAGTTACTCTTTAAACAATTGCCTGATGGGCTGAATGAGCCCTTCTCTGATCACTGCGATTGCCTCTATAATCCTGTACAGTAAAATAAATAAGAGGGATTCGGGACGGAGTTTGAGACGTCATGCGCGTTCACGCTCACCTGGCGATGTCTGGCAGGGTTGTGTATTCACCGCCATTCTCCGTATCAGCGAAGACAACTCGAGCGACAAAAAACGTTAGTCAACTTTCGACAAAAGTAGAAGATGGATTAAAGAGACCGGCTTGTAGTTCATTCCAACGTTTGTCTAGTGCCAGGTGCCGGAATAAGACGAGAGTCAACATCGGGAAGGCTCCGGTCTGCTCTAGGTCTCAAACAGGATCCTATACAAAGTAATAACTTCGGTTACACTTTATTTCGATAGTCATTTTAGACGTTCTACTAATTATAAGTAACTTTTCAACTACATGTCAAGTATCTCTCATTAGAGTTTTAGTATATTATAGTAGACTGTCAGTAGTTAGGTTATGGTTAGGTGTTGGGCTTTGGGTTAGGAGAATACGTTTACTTGTAGTCGCCAAGTTACTTATTGTCAGTTGAATTTCTGTTGGGGGACCAACAAAATAAAGTGTTAGCAGATATTAAGCTGACAGTCTACCTACTAATACGATAATACAGTTAGTTGACATGTAGTTGAAAAGTTACTTATATTTAGTAGAATGTCGAAAGTGGACTATTGAAATAAAGTGTTACCATAACTTATATTGTTAGTGAACGTGTTTCCATAATAATACCATCATAAGTGGACACAGTAAGCACATAAAACAGTTCAACATGGAGATAGATGGAAACAAAAACTGAAGTTTTCTACTACCCCCGTTTTCCCCTCACAAACACATAAGTGTGTAATTTAAAGTCTTGCAGATTTATAAATTATTACCTCTGAAGACATTATGACTGTAACAAAAGATTTGTGCAGCTGATGATCCTTTGGTTGCGTGTGTGTGTGTGTGTTTGGTCCATGAGCGTGCACACCTCTGATTGCAGTTTCGCTTGTCACCAGAGGGGGCGTAGTTCTGCAAAAACTCAGAGACTTGCGCAATGCACCTTTAAGAAATGCTTTTTTGCGGCGGTAAAACCAGTAAATTGACTACCGCGAATCTTTGTAAATCATGTTGCGTGATATATTTAAATACTCTCTTCCCATAAATTTTCCATCTGAAAGGGAAACTCCTACAAATGCATATGCAATAAGGTCCATGCCTCATTTTTTACTGCATGTCTTTAGGGAATCCTGACAGTAGTTTTTTAACACCAAAAAAAGGGTTTGTGGTTTAAATTTGATTAATTCTTATATTATACATTAGGTATGGCTGTGATAGAAGGAAAGCGTGCAAAATAACTGAAACGCTTCCACTTTTTTGCTTCTCCCTTGAGATGATTTGCGGGGGTGGTGTGTTTTACAGCTGTGCTTAGGTTGTGTGTGCTCATTTGTGTTTGAGATGATGATGGACATGTGATAGACCTGGTGAAGGACCCTCTTCCTGAGCTGAAGTTATCTGAGGAGGACCGTCAGAAGAATCTGGAGCTGCTCGATGAGGCCAAGAAAGTCAGCGATCGCTTCTTGCAGCGCAGGGGCCGACGCTCCACCTGCAGCCTTTCGGACTCCCCCACAGGTACAACATGATTACAGCCCCATTCAGGGGGAACATAGAGGGCCTTAAAGTAGTAGTTCACTTTTTAAAAAAAACTTTTGCTTATAATTTATTCACCCCCATGTCATCCAAGATGTCCATCTCTGTCTTTCTTTAGTCAAAAAGAAATTAAGCTAAACCCTAAAATTTCACGTTCACGCCGCAGCTCCATTCCAGAGAGATAATAGCACAACCTTGAGGCGGATGGGCTACAACAGCAGAAGACCCCATTGGGTACCACTCATCTCCACTACAAATAGGAAAAAGAGGCTACAATTTGCAAGAGCTCCCCAAAATTGGACAGTTGAAGACTGGAAAAATGTTGCCTGGTCTGATGAGTCTCGATTTCTGTTGAGACATTCAGATGGTTGAGTCAGAATTTGGCGTAAACAGAATGAGAACCTGGATCCCATCATGCCTTGTTACCACTGTGCAGGCTGGTGGTGGTGGTGTAATGGTCCGGGGGATGTTTTCTGCGGATCATATTTCGTAATCATAAACTCATAAACTAATTTTAGAGCGATATCAATGTGATTAGGAGATAAGGAGGAAACTGCGGTTTTACCAAAGTCAACGGCTCTGGCCTAAAAAGGGGAGGAGCTGTTTGTCCCAGCTTGTCTTCCTGTTTTTGTGGGAATTACATCAACACATCGAATAATACTGTGTGTTTCAAGGCACTTTAGTGGACCTTTAAAGGGATAGTTCACTTTGAAATTAATTAAAATTAACATTTTTTTTATATGTTTTAGCTTACCTCAAGGGCATCCAAGATGTAGGTGTCTTTGTTTCCACAGTATTTTCAATTTTGACATTTTTCAGTCAAACCGTTGTTGTCTATCAGTCATACACTGGAGGCAAAGGGGGTCCACCAAAAAGCATGCACAGAGAAGTCCAAATTGAACATGATTTAATGACTCGTAAATGTAAGTACACATTGATGGCCTAAGACACGAAACGAGCGTTTTTTGTGAGAAAACGAACAGTATTTATATCGTTTTTACCTCATGTAATCACAGTGACGTCCAAGTGCGTCCGGGGCGGCAGTGGCTCAGTGGTTCATGTGGGTTGTCTACGAACCGAAAGGTTGGTGGTTCAATCCTCGGTTCCACCTGACCAAGTGTCGAGGTGTCCATGAGCAAGACACCTAACCCCAGACCGAAGCGCCCGTGCCGTCAGATCATTTTGTCATGGCTATGATTACAAGAGGTAAAAACAATATAAATACTGTTCGTTTTCTCACACAAACCGCTCGTTTCGTGTCTTAGGCCATCAATGTGTACTTACATTTACGAGTCATTAAATCATGTTTAATTTTGACTTCTCTGTGCATGCTTTTTGGTGGACCCCCTTAGGCTCCAGTGTATGAACAACAACGGTTTGACTGAAAAATGTCAAAATTGAAAATACTGCGGAAACAAAGACACCTACATCTTGGATGCCCTTGAGGTAAGATAAAACAGACCAAAAATTAATTTCAAAGTGAACTATCCCTTTAACAAAAGGTTTCCTTCAACAATAATGTTTGAGTTTCTAGGCAGTTGCGCATATCATGTAAAAGTTACAGTGTTTAGGTTTCACATGGTATTTCCTAACAGGAATTTAAAGATTGTCTCATGTTAACATTTATAATGTTTAAGTCTTGTTTCTATAGCTTGAGAACTGTGTGTTTTATCATTTATCTCAGTCACGTCCCATAGACTTCCATTGTAAACGCCGTACTGTAAACACTATTTCCTGTGGTAACTGACAGCCTGTCAAGTTGTCAACCAAGCCACTGCACAATTACTTGGTTATATAAAATAATTTCCCATTGATAGTAAAAAACGAAGAACACTTCTTCCAAGTGGTGAATGTTTTTGTTGCGATCTTGAAATGTTTATTTCAGAAGCAGCTTGTTTATTTCAGCTTTTGCGATTCCCTTGCTTATCAGGCTTTCACATCATGTCCGCATCATGTCCTCAAATGTCTTGAGCACCAGCCAAAATTCCTCCTTTATCCTGCAAACCAGCCACAGCATACCGACTTGAGCATATTCATAGGTCGATAAGAGACAAAGCGAAGTAATATCCAAACGTTGTCTTTGTGTTACAGCTCTCTCCCCGAACCCAACGCCATGCTCCTCCCCCAGACTATCCAGAAGCAGTTCCCTCTCCGCACCCCCACAACTAGGTACCATTTCTGTCACATTTGCCTTGCAGAGAGTCCCTTTCCATGGTTGATCTAAACTAAATGGTTTCGTTTGATTCACCAGGTCCTGAGGTCTTCGGGACTCCTCCAGCAAGTCCCTCCATATCTCAGGTGAGCGTCACTTCTAATTCCCTTTTATATAGCGTTGAAATTGTGTCCGTTTAGTGATGATAAATGTTTTGTTGGTTTGTGTTTGTTTATGTGGTCAGCATCTGGAGGTACCATCTACCAATGACCAAGAGGATACGAGTAAACCGGAGCAGGAGGTTTGTGTAACTAATGTTTAAAAGCATTAGCAAAGTCCCCATACTACTCTTTACTCTTATTGTAGCCTATAATGTTAGTCAAGTGCTAATGTAGTTCATCATGACCTTTTCCTTTCTAATGCAGTCTGAAGTACATTTGAAACAAGTAATAACTATGTTTTACTCTCAAAATCTGCATTACAGTTCACACTGACTTTTCAACTGCAATTATTAGGTCCATTGTGAAAAAGAAGTACACATTAGCATGTTGAATGTTTAAGGGATAGTTCACTTTGAAATTAATTTTCGGTAAGTTTTAGCTTACCTCAAGGTTATCCAAGATGTAGGTGTCTTTGTTTCTGCAGTAGTTTCAATTTTTATATTTTTAAGTAAATCCGTTTATAATGGAGGTCTATGGTCACCACCTCAAAGAGCATGCACAGAGAAGTCCAAATTAAACATAATTTAATGACTCGTAAATGTAAGTACACATTGATGGCCTAAGACACGAAACGAGTGGTTTGTGTTAGAAAACGAACAGTATTTATATCGTTTTTACCTCTTGTAACCACAGCCACGTCCAAGTGATCTGAGGGCGAGGGAGGTTTCAAGAGGTAAAAACGATATAAATACTGTTCGTTTTCTCACACAAACCGCTCGTTTCGTGTCTTGGGCCATCAATGTGTACTTACATTTACGAGTCATTAAATCATGTTTAATTTGGACTTCTCTGTGCATGCTCTTTGAGGTGGTGACCATAGACCTCCATTATATGACTGACAGACAAGAACGGTTTGACCTAAAAATATCAAAATTGGAACTACTGCAGAAACAAAGACACCTACATCTTGGATGCCCTTGAGGTAAGCTAAAACATACCAAAAATTAATTTTAAAGTGAACTATCCCTTTAACTAGAGTAACTTATTATGAAATGATGTACTGAAGCGTAAACTGAATGTAATTGTAAAAGTATGGGGAAGAAGGAAGTGAGAACCGGCTAATCTTTAACATGAATTTTAATGACAAAATGCCATGCGAAACGTGCTGCAGCCACTCTTCTGTTCAGGAACGGAAAAGAAACGACAACAACAAATGCCACACATCTGGAGCATTCGCTTTTATGCACTTGTTCTCTCCTTAATCATCAAACTCACTTTTTTGTTTTTGTTCTTTTGCTCCAGACCTTCACGAGGCTAGTAGAGTGGATGCCTAGCGACAAGAAAAAAAAGGTGTCCTCTGGAACTTTAACCCCGCGTTATGCCACCGCCGTGCCAGCCAGAGATCCCGCCGGGGTTCAGAAGGAGAAGCCGGACCATCATAAAGCAGTGGACAAGGGGACGAACTCTGAACACACAACCCAGAAAAAGGAGGAGACTCCTGGCCATGGTGTTAGTCAACCTCTCACCACAGGGGTCGCCAAACCCGTCCCCCGGCCACCCATGCAGCAAGCCCCATGCACGGCCGAAATCAAAACAATAGGCGCCTTCCCGCCTCTAATGAGAGCCGTCTCCTGGGACACGGTGGGCTCCATGAACATGAGGAATGCTGCTCCCATAGGCGAGGAGAGTCTGTCCTACCCTGACAAATCAAGGGAGTCTCTGTTTAAGTCCTCTGGGTACAAGGACTTCCCTGTGCCACCTGGGACCATTTCAAAACTGTCCAGTTTGCGTGAGGTAAACTTTTGTTGTCTTTGGCCAATGTGGTAACCATGCTTTTTCAATAGTTTAATGCTCCTTTTTATGGATTTCTCTGAGATTTGAGCCCAGATTTGGTCCGATTTCACAAGGATAGACTTTGACTATGGCTTAGATAGTAGTTAGTCTTCAGATAGACATCTAAATCAGACCATTGCACAAAGCAATTAAAGGAGTAGTTCACTTTTGAAAAAACTTTTGCTGATAATTTACTCACCCCCATGTTATCCAAGATGTCCATGTCTTTCTTTCTTCCGTCGAAAAGAAATTAAGGTTTTTGATGAAAACATTGCAGAAACTTTAGGTACAAACTGCAAACTTGTTCAAAGGGCTTTAAACGATTCCAGACGATGAATCAAGCGAAACGATCGCTCGTTTTATAAATAAATAACAAAGTTTAAGTTTTATAAGCTCAAACGCTCGCCTTGCTCTGTTATAACGCACTCCTGTTCGAACTCGTTCATCAAAATGAATAAATCTTTTTCCGGGTCATTTGGTTCATTCAGCGAAAGAAACGAACGAATTGATTCGGAAAAAGATTTGTTCATTTTGTTGAACGAGTTCGAACAGGAGAGTCACGAACGCGCGTCACAGAACAGAGCAAGGCGAGCGTTTGATCTTATAAAACTTAAACTTTGTTATTTTTTTAAAAAAATGAGCGATCGTTTCGCTTGATAAGACCCTTATTCATCGTCTGGAATCGTTTAAAGCCCTTTGAACAGTTTGAAGTTTGTACTGAAAGTTTCTTTTGGACATTGAACCGTTTGGTTCCTACTGAAGTCCATTATATGGAGAAAAATCATGGAACGTTTTCATTAAAAACCTTAATTTCTTTTCGACTGAGGAAAGAAAGACATGGACATCTTGGGTGACATGGGGGTGAGTAAATTATCAGCAAAAGTTTTTTGAAAAGTGAACTACTCCTTTAAGACTCTCCTCGCTGTGTCCGAAATCTCCACTCAAACCACTACTCCCGACCCCCTATGTAGGACACTACTCGATCGTCTCTCGCCGCCGTTGATTACGTCATTGCTGTCGCACTTTTTAAATGCGCCATCATCTGTCAGCTGGTGCCGCTAATGTAATGTATTTTAAATAAATACATTACATTATATTGAGCTTATTTCACCAAAATTTAAAAGCCAAAAGTCATTTCTAGTCGTTTCTGTTATAATGCTTATTCCACACGTGATTATAACTTATTTTTACGATCAGCGCAATGCATGATGGTATGTAGGGCTTGGGTTAGTGACCATCGGTTGTACACTACTTTTCAAAATGCATTCTGGGATACATTGAGTGGACTATATAATAATCATCATTATACATTCGGACAGCACTACAAAATTGCGACCTTACTATATAGTCCACTATTGAGTAGTGGGTGATTTCGGACACAGCATCTACACTGCAATGCATTCTGGGTAAAATAAGACCATTTTCAAAACAAAAAAACATTGCGGATCGAGTAAGCACATTCAACCGCTCAGTGCAGTTTACCCCAGTGAAAAATATGAGTTTGTTGGAGTGTAACAGTTACAAAGACATTTTCCTTGGGAAATTTAGCGGAGAATATAGTAAGAAGAAGAAATGTTTAATTTTAGGGATGCACCGATATGAACATTTTGGCCAATACCGATAACCGATAATTCTTTATATTTAAAAGCCGATAACCGATATATTGGCCGATAAACCTGAATCCAATTTTTATATAATTTTTGAAAGCCTGATTGCAAAAACAAAAGTCTCACAATTAAAATCCGTCCCCTAACACAATTATAATGTTCTCATTATAATTTCATGTAGCCGATATGACAGCACATTTTGCACTTAACTATATTAAGATCAATCATGTTGAACAGTGCGCATCTTAAGTGTCTCCGGTCTCAAGTGTCGAAGGAAATAATTCATTATTTATCAGCTTTAATATATCAGCCAAATTTTATTATCGGGTCGGTAACGATAACATAAAAATGAGCAAATATCGGCCGATACCGATATAGTGGCCGATATATCGTGCACCCCTATTTAATTTGGAAAAAGATTGCTACAAAAGTTAACAGCGTTAATCCGACCATTGAGCAGAGCGTTAAAGACATACAGAAAAGATACAAAAACAGTGCAAGATGCCAAATAATACATATTTAAGAGGAAATATCCACAAACGGGAGGACACTTAAAGAGACACTTAAAGACACTGAAATGGTGATGTGTTGAAATGGCTATGTTTTCTTTCGGCTGTTTGTAATGGTAACAGAGTCTTAGACCTAAGTTAGCCTCGGGGTAACTAAGTCAGTCTTTATTTTTGTGAAACAATCCAAGTTGTATTAGACTAGTCTATGAGCGAATCTTAGACGTGGAATCACTATTTGAAAGTTGGTTTATGGTTTTCATTCCTCTTCTAGGAGCACAAGCTGGTGCGTAACCCGAGCATCTACAGCTCGAAGCTTCCTGAACTGAGTGAAACAGCCGAGCAGGAACGAGGTGCGATCTTAATTCAGACTTATTGCAGCTTATTTTTAAGGGCCAAGCACCAATGGATCATATTTTTGGCACCATTGGATAGAGCTCATTGAGACCTTTGTTTTGATATAAAGAACTCAAATTCGCCCCAAAATGCCACTTGAGCCCTCGAATTGCGATTAATGGTGATTAATCATTTGACAGCCCTAAAATATTCAGAATATAAACACTTATCATAGGCGTACCATAGTGATTCAGACTTTAAATATGATTGGTTCATCTCTCAGGTCCACCCTCTCCACTCACGAGCTCTCCCAGTGAAGAGGAGGCCAAAGAGAGACCTGACGCTATGCCCAACATTTCAGATGTCATGCTACGCAAGCTTAAACTGCACAGGGGTTTACCTGGCTGGTACGCTCATAAATCCATCATTTGAACATAGAAATATCAATGACCTACTAATAATCCCCTCTTGTTTTGTTGCAGCGCACCCCCGCTCTCAGAGAAGGAAGTTGAGGTGTGTATATTCTTGAGTTTCGCATTATTTTTCTTTTACAAATGTCATGGTTTTTACTCATATTTGACACTTGTTAGTTTTGGACTCATCACAGTTGCATCACAACTGAGCTAGTTCTGAGCTTGAGCTGTTTTGTTATGTAAGTGAAGGCCATGGCTGAGCCTGGCTTAGGACATGGCAATTTGATGGGCTTTAGTGAGTTCCTGTCCCCTGTGAGGAAACTAACATGCCTTTGTGAAGAGAATCTGCTCCCAGGATGACGCTAGTGAGGGTCAAGGGCTGGACGTACTTTCCTCTCTAATATTCAGACAATACTGGCTGTACTCCTGCCGCATCCTTTGATCCTGACAGTAATGTTCCCATGATATTGATGCTTTCCTTAGTCCTGCTCTCAAAAACACAACCCCTTGTAAAGTCAAGTTATTCATGTCTATTAGTCTGGATATTAAACCCTACAAAATTAAAAATGTACACTACCATAGAAATGTTGAGTGTCTGTACAGTATTTATTTATTTATTTTTAAAAGAAAGAAAAAAATGAAAAAAAAGTGAAATTGAACAGAAATCTTTCTTTAGCAGTAAATATATTAATATATATTAGATAGATATAGATATTAAAATATATTCAAATTTACATTTTAACCATTTTACTGTTTTTACTGTATTTTTTCATCTAATAAATGCAGCCTTGGTGAGACTTTTCCCAAAGCATTAAAAGTGTAAATACAGTAGTGCATTTTTCACAATAATTTGAATTATATTTCTTTATATAATCTGTTCTCAGGTCATGATCTGTACCTGAATAGTTTTTTATTAGTATATTTTCAAGATTTGTTATCACAACATATTTTTTTTTTGTCAAATCAACTTTATAATAATTTATTTAGTTGAGATAACTTATTATTTTGAGTTTCTGATGATTAAATTAATCTCCTTCTTTGTATTAACTCACTTTTACCAGTTCAATCAACTTAAAATTTTAAGGCAACCCAGATTACTTACTTTTTTAAGTGAAACCAACAATATTTTTTTACAGTGTAGTAATCACAACATTTTTTCTTTTGTCAAATCAGCTTAAATAATTTATTTAGTTCAGATAACATAGAATTTTGAGTTTCTGATGATTAAGTCATTCTCCTTCATTGTATTAACTCACTTTTTCCAGTTCAATGAACTTAAAATTTTAAGGCAACCAGGTTACTTATTTTTTTAAGTTAAACCAACAATATTTTTTTGCTATATATACATATTGACATTTAAATAAAATCTACAGACAGTGGAGACGTGGTTTTTAAATATAATTTTCAATGTATTTTTTTTACTTCTGATTACAAACTGAACAGTCAAATGAATTCATTAATGTGACTAAAGTCAATATCCTGTCAAATATATGACGCATAGCACTTCCTGAGAATGACACGCATGTAAATGAACTACTTTTCTCTATGATTTCTGCCAGAGGCATATTGAAACATGTGATATCAGTTGTGACAAATACTTTCACAGCAAATAGACGCATGTTGTGTTTTAATGGCCGTGTTTTCCATCAGAACGCATTTGTGCAGCTGTCCCTGGCATTCCGCAACGACAATTACACGCTGGAGTCGCGGCTGAAACAGGCGGAAAGGGAGCGCAACCTGACTGAGGAAAACTCAGAGAAGGAACTGGAAGAGTTTAAAGGCAGTCTCAAGGTCAGACAACCCACATAAACACACATGCTGGGAATAAACTAGAAAATAGCTTGATTTTTGTGTGTGTCTGCATGCCATTCCAGAGAACTGTGTCAGTGTGGCAGAATGTAGAGCAGCGTGAGTTTTACCAGCAACTCTTAGAAACGATCGCCGTATTACATCGCCTGACGAACCGGCTCTCCAGCAGGGCTGAAATGGTGGGAGCCGTGCGGCAGGTGAGATGCTCATCAATCCAGCGCCACAACTTCATGTGGACTTCTAAAGCTGCGGTCACCACAAATTTTAGAAACTCAGTTGTCAATAGTGTGGCGATGTATGATGCACAGCTCACTCAGAAGTCAATTTCAGGCCAAGAAAGTGACTTTTTGTTTGTCAAAGCGGCGAATTCACGTGACTAACTGAACCCGATTTGTGGAATCTGAGTGGGGAGCTTTTTTTACCCTGAAATTGTGGTCATATTAGCTCAATTTTGCGGTTCCACTTTATTTGCGTCCACTTTAGACATTCTGTTAACTATAAGTAACTTTGCAACTACATGTCAACTAACTCTCATTAGTAAACTGTAATAAACTGGTTAGGTGTTTGGGTTAGTAGAATAAGTTAACTTATAGTTTACTTATAGTCAGTTGAATGTTAGTTGAGGAGCATCAAAATAAAGTGTTTGCATATATTAAAGGAGTAGTTCACTCTTTTGCTGATAATTTACTCACCCCCATGTCATCCAAGATGTCCATGTCTTTCTTTCTTCAGTTGAAAAGAAATTAAGGTTTTTAATGAAAACATTCCAGCATTTTTCTCCATAATGGACTTCAATGGGAACCAAACGCTTCAAGGTCCAAAAGACAGTTTCAGTGCAAACTGCAAACTGTTCAAAGAGGTTTAAACGATTCCAGACGATGAATAAGGGTCTTATCTAGCGAAACGATCGCTCATTAAAAAAAGAAAAAAGTTGAAGTTTTATAAGCTCAAATGCTTGCCTTGCTCTGTTCTGTGACGCACGTTTGTGACTCTCCTGTTCAAACTCGTTTATCAAAATGAACAAATCTATTTTGTGTCATTTGGTTCATTCAACAAACGAAATGAACGAATTGACTCGGAAAAAGATTCGTTCATTTTGATGAACGAGTTTGAACAGGGGAGTCACGAACGTGCATCACAGGCGACCATTTGAACTTATAAAACGTAAACTTTGTTATTTATTTATTAAATGAGCCATTGTTTCGCTTGATAAGACCCTTATTCATCGTCTGGAATCGTTTAAAACCCTTTGAACAGTTTGCAGTTTGCACTGAAATTGTCTTTTGGATCTTGAACCGTTTGGTTCCCATTGAAGTCCATTATATAGAGAAAAATCCTGGAATGTTTTCATCAAAAACCTTAATTTCTTTTCGACTGAAGAAAGAATGAAATGGACATATTGGATGACATGGGGGTGAGTAAATCATCAGCAAACGTTTTTTTAAAAGTGAACTACTCCTTTAAGCAGACAGTCGACTAGTTGACGTGGCTGCAAAGTTACTTATAGATTGTAGAATGTCTACTATTGTCTAGGGTGGACTATTGAAATAAAGTGTTACCAATTTTGCATGCAAAAACTGGTCCATTGTCAATAGCATATATGAAGTTCTGCTCACACAGTGGTCACTTTCAATTAGAGCCAGACCGATATATCGGCAGACCGATATTATCGGCCGATATTAGGCATTTTCCAAACTATCGGTATCGGCAGTTATAATGGCCGATAAATGAATATTTCAAAAATAAAATAAAAACGGACGAAACACGCTTCAACCATGTCATGAGTGTTGGAGTTGTATAGTTCGTCCACCAGAGGGCACTCTACACCGTCCCTGTTGGCAACACTCGTGTATAACGTGCCACACATCCTGCAACCTGCCGATCCAGATTGCAGGTAGCTCATAAGGCAATGTAGGGACTTATTATTATTTTACTTATCAGAACTTTAATATATTTTGATGTTCCTCTGTTCTGTTGTGACAATAAAAGAAAGAAGTTTCTTTTTTAAAATGCATTATCATATTATTTTACTTAACTCATAAATAACTACAAATAACTAATGTTAGGGAAATCTGTTAATGTTTTGTTGCACGTTTCTGAAATAAAAAAAATGTAAAAAAATATCGACCGATATATCGGAATATCGGATTTTAAAACCAACAAATATTTGTATCGGTACCGGCCTTCAAAATCCTTTATCGGTCGGGCTCTACTTTCTATCCAAGCAGCTGCACTGATCAACATGAACACGAGTGAAATCTGCGTGGGGAACGGGGAATGCTCAGATTCCTGTTGAAATGACTGGATTTTGCACATGAACAACTGTAAATGTGACCACACCTTCACGCAAACTCCCCGTCACGCAAATTCCTATTGAAATGACAGGATTTTGCCCTCAAACATTTGCCAAACAATGGCAAATGTGACTGGCACCTTTACCATTGCTCTACAACATTTGTTTGGGTGAAATCCAGTTATTTCAATATGAATCTACGTGATCCAGAATATTTATGTGAAGGTGTGGTCACATTAACAAGGCTTACCATAATTTTGTGGATAAAATCCTGTCATTCCAGGGATCCGCATGACTGGGAGTTTCGCGTGAGGGCAAAAAAAGTTCCCCAGACAGATTACACTCTTGTTCAAGTTCACTGCATTGACCAACAGAAAGCTGCTTGGTTTGAAAGGGACTTCTGTGTGAGCTGTGCTTCATGCATCACTACACTATTGACAGTGGACCTTGTTTTGCAAAAAGAGATTTTGGAGAAATGTTTCCTTCAGGGTTTCTCTCAGCCCCGCATTTTAAGTGCTCTTCATGTTTTCATTAGAAAACTATCCTTTGTCTCTGTGGAGGCACTTGATGGGAATGTTTATTTTCTGGCAGATAAGAGATGTTTGTGATAGATTTAGCCAAGTGTCATGCTTGCCCTTAGGTTAATGTGCAAGCTAAAGTAAACCAAGTTAACAGAGAAGGACTCAGCGGCATGTGTGTTGCCAGTGGTGACACTATTAGGCACTGCAGGGGTTTACTACACGTACAGTATCATTACCTCAACTCACCATTCCTTGCTCTTACATCGCATAACTTAAAGGGATAGTTCACTTTGAAATGAATTTTTTGATAGGTTTTATCTTACCTCAAGGGCATCCAAGATGTAGGTGTCTTTGTTTCTGCAGTATTTTCCATTTTGATATTTTTAGGTCAAACCGTTCTTGTCTGTCAGTCATATAATGGAGGTCTATGGTCACCACCTCAAAGAGCATGCACAGCGAAGTCTAAATTAAACATGATTTAATGACTCGTAAAAGTAAGTACACATTGATGGCCCAAGACACGAAACGAGCGGTTTGTGTGAGAAAACGAACAGTATTTATAAAGTTTTTACCTCTTGTTACCACAGCCACATCCAAGTGATCTGAGGCCGCGGGCGCTTCGGTCTGCGCCGAAAGTGATCTCTTGCACAGTTGCGGAAAAAAAAAATCGACGCTGTCTGTTGATTTACCGAAATCGTCCTCCATTGCAATTTCCTGTATATCTAAATATGATTAGATCTTCACAGTGAAGGGTAACACTTCTGAAATCTTCTGAAATTACTTGGACGTGACTGTGATTACAAGAGGTAAAAACGATATAAATACTGTTCGTTTTCTCACACAAACCGCTCGTTTCGTGTCTTAGGCCATCAATGTGTACTTACATTCACGAGTCATTAAATCATGTTTAATTTGGACTTCTCTGTGCATGCTCTTTGAGGTGGTGACCATAGACCTCCATTATATGACTGACAGACAAGAACGGTTTGACCTAAAAATATCAAAATTGAAACTACTGCGGAAACAAAGACACTTACATCTTGGATGCCCATGAGGTAAGATAAAACATACCAAAAAGTGAACTATCCCGTTTAATAGTGACAAATATGTTTGTTAATATCTTTTTAACACCCTCAAAACTCATCACATTTATTTTAACAAAAACGCATTCGAAGTCTACTTTTGCATAGTAGATTTGCATAGTAGAAAATGAGTGTGTGACACGGATTAAATATTTGATCATTTGCTCCACGTCATTGAAGACATGAATTTGAATTAACATCCTTGTTGGTCCAGCAACAACATTTGACACCTAGCAAATACTATATCCTTTTTTTGGGAGATAATCATTTTACTTGAATGGAAGCTTGAATAAAAATAAAATGGCTAATTGTAGCATTTTACCTCATTATTCAGATTTGTTTTTTATTACAATTGCAAGGTTATATCTCGCAATTCTGACTTTTTTCTCACAATTGCGAGTTTGTCTTTAAAGCTACACTGTGTAACTCTTTTAATTTATTCTTAGCTAAAAACACTTAGTTCTTTCAAAAATATATGTGCTCATTAATGTATATTTACTTCGTTCAAGTAATAAAGTATTCTCGTGATGTATAATATGCCATTGAAAATACATACGGGTAAGGGATTCTAATGTCGGTCGCCATGTTGCCCCTCCATTAGCCAAAGAGGGACATACCCGTTAATTCAAGCTTCGCCTTTCGCGTTTACGTTTGAGTTAACACTCATGGACGAAGTCGAACTGGAAGCCATGTTAATCTTGGACTACATTGGCCACCGTAGGAGTTAAAACGAAATCGGAATTGAGATTCACTGGATGGTAATATACCTTTTCACCACTAGTTGGGGATAAAAATCACACAGTGTAGCTTTAAGTCTAAATTCTGAGTTAAAGTCACAGTTACCTTTTTTATTTTTCGACAAATCCCAGAGTTCTGGATATGCTCTGTACACAGTGGGTTGTGCATATGATAACGTGCCTTTGCTTTGGCCATGGCAGGAGAAGAGAATGAACAAGGCCACTGAGGTTATGATGCAGTACGTGGAGAATCTGAAGAGGACGTATGAGAAGGACCACGCTGAGCTGATGGAGTTCAAGAAGCTCGCCAACCAAAACTCCAACCGCTGCTATGGGGGCTCAATAGACACTGGAGGTAAATGGAAATCATCCAGGACTTCAAAGCCACAGTTGTTTTGCCCCCAAACACGCCCGTTCATGTTTCATATTTCACTTATGCATTTCGTAATTCGTACAGATGATGGTGTTCCCCGTACATCAAGATCCATGTCTCTGCAAATGGGAAAGGTAGGCAGAAGTCTGTTCCTAAAGAATTCAAAAAGCCTGACGCCTTGATGATGGAAAAGTTTCTTCCAAGTAAAACTAATCTAAAATAGCTATAAATAAATAAAAATGAGATTAAGGCAACATTTTCATTCTAAAGGACATTTAATTGGATATATACGTTTGGATATGCCTCAAAGTACAAGATGACTTTTTACACAAATGGTGAGACTGTAAGTCATGTAGGAGAATTCACATTATATTTTAAATAAGTGCACTGCCGTTCAAAAGACTTTTTTTAAATGTTTTTTTAAATAGATGACTAAACAAGGCTGCATGTATGGATCTATATTACAGTAAAAACACTGATATTATAAAATAATGATACAATTAAATATGAAATATTTACAAATGCACTGATGATCTGTGTTGATCAATGTTCAGTGTCACATGATCCTTCAGAAATTATCCGAATATGATAATTTGCTGCTCAAACATTTCCTATTATTATTAATGTCTTCAACTCTTGTGCTGCTTAATACTTTTTTCAGGATTCATTGATAAATAGAAAGCTTTTACAGTATTTAAAATTGAAATCTTTCGTAAAATTATAAACGTGTCTACAATGTCACTGTGGACTAATTTAATAATTTAAATAACTAAATAAAAAATAAATAAAAAATCGTACTAACCCCAAACTGTTGAACGGTAGTGTATATGTACTGTAAGTTATTTTGTTAACTTTAGGACTACACTAGCATACAGATCAATTTGAAGCCTGAAAGCAACAAAACTTTCATTTTGTTTTCATGGGATCTTTAAGTTACATGTTTCATTGAAAACCATATTGGGCTTTACTTTTCTTCTGTGAATAAGTGCACTGATCTGCAGAATCTGTAATGTTACACACTTTTTAAAAATCTCTAAAAATATGATTTCTGAACCAAAGGTGCAACAAACAACCAATGAAAATCCTTTATTTTGAATCACGTACCAATAACATCAATAATGAACTCAAAAACCCACTAATCTGTTCTGACTGGATCTTATTCTCAACTGCACTATGTTACTGTAAATAAGAATATATTTATACTCCCAAATGTATGTATATAGTTGTATATTTATATTTATCACTCTACATGCTCTGCATACCTATATTTTATATATATATATATATTGACCATTTCACAAGATGTAAACAACACTGGTCCAGAAGCACTTCCTGTTTCAGTTTTTTAACACTACATAAAAGCTGGGATAAAATACAACCAACAGAACATTTAAAACTGAATCAAAAAGTTAAACAAACATCTTTAAGATGTTTTCTTTACATGTGAAATAAAGAAAACAGTTATAAACTGAAACAGGAAGTGTTTCTGGGCCAGTGTTGTTTACATCTTGTGAAATGGTCTATATATATATATATATATATATATGTAGCTAATATCTCGTTTTCTACAGTGTTTCTGTGCAATATATTTTTAAGCTGTGAACTTTGCACGTAATTTCGTACTATGGAATGACAATAAAATAAATCATAGAGAGAGAGCACTCGATGTATTTAGTTTAAGAGAGTGTGTCTTTGTCTCTCTAAGGCTTTGCCCAGACGGAGAGTCAGTGTAGCTGTAGTTCCCAAGTTCAATCTGCTGAACATCCCGGGGCAGACGCCGGCCATCGCTGGTCTTAACAATGCACCCGGTGCCCTTCCTGTGGTGGTGAGTCCTATCTCAAGCACACTGCCTCGTCAGCAGACACGTGTAATTAATGATGCTTTATCTTTAACATCCTTGCATATTATCGAGGCCAAAGCCATTCGTCAAAATGAGACCTTCAGGGTTTCTTACTTGATTGTGTTCTCCTTTTGTTTAAAGTGTGAGGCAAAGAATGGCAGTTCGTCAGACCCTACACAACAAGATGTGCCTGACAAACCGTAAGTCACGACTTTGCTGTCTCGTTCCCCATAAACCGTGTAGATGATCACGCATTCATCAAGTTATGCTTTGGAACTGTATTGTATTCCTAGACAACCAAGGTAACCTCAGTTTCCTTAAAACAATGGGTCGATTTGAGCCTTCGCGTCAGGAAAATGTTGCATGATTACATGTTGCCCATCTTAAGAAGCTTATTCAACTACACTCTTAAAAATAAAGGTTCCTAAGGGGAGAAGGGAGTTTTTTCAGAGATGCCATAGAAGAACTATTTTGGCTTCTCCACTCCAGAGAACCTTGTGAATAAAAGCCTGTTCATCGCATAAAGCGATCGTGTCTCTTCCGAAAATTTGGACTAATTCTGGGCACACACCAAAAGATAATCGGGCTGATTTTGGGCCAATCCGACAACCCTAGCTATGTCGCGATGTTCTACAGATTATCTTATCTGATTCTCCCTTGGTGTGAGGTGTGTTAAGAGTGTCCGAACCTGCTCGGAAGAACGTCGGAGCCGCCCCGATCGCAATTCATAAATATTCAACATGTTGAATATTTACGATCAGAAATCCTGATGTGTGGGGGGAACCCCGAGGACAAACGCGCACAAACTCTGGAGATTATCATACGAAACGAAACAATATCCAATCAGAAAGCGAGATTATGGAAGATGGAAGTGTTAAAGTGGTAGTTGCGTAGCTGTCAATGGAGGGACAGAACAATCTCCGATTGTAGAAAAAGATCTTCATTTGTGTTCCGATGATAAATCGAAAGTCTTACAGGTTTGGAATGACTTGAGGGTGAGAATTTAGATTTTTGGGTGAACTATCCCTTTAAACGTGGAATACCTAAGATTTTTTGCATTAAAATATCCCAAAATCACAAGGCCAGTGTTAAATATTTAGTAAAGATGATAACTTATAATATTCCAAATGTTTCAAACAATGTTTAAATCGCGAGAAAATTGAGATTGTAACCAAGGAAACGGGGCGTGTGAGCTGGGAGTCACCAGTAAATTGCGTCATATCCGCGTTACCTCGGTTTCCGCTCGTAGTTGCGTGTAGTCCTGGACAAATACGGAAGTTGTAGTTGTTTGTTAGCGTCTATCAAGCAACAAACGTCAGCTTGTTTCGCGCATTTGTTATGGAATGGAGCACAATTATTCTTTAGCGATTGCACCTGGTTCTGTCGACAAAGACAAGTCTCATAAACGCAAACGTCAACGAACGGGTCAACCAAACGACCCAGAGAAATAAAACCAGCTCAACATCGGTGTGGCATTTCCTAAATGGAGAGAACTTTGTGAAAAACTCGAACTAGAAAGAGACGCCGATCTTGCATGTGTTTTACTTGACAGGCGAGTAACACCGTGTTCTGTATTCAAATTTCATGTCAGTAAACGATGCAAAACAGTTAGTATTATTGTTAGAATGTCTTGTTGTCTATGCATATGATGTGAAAAATCGTAAGGTCATGTTCACCGCGAATACTTCTCGGAATGTGAACTGTTGGAAAAGTGTTTCAACCGTCCCGGCTCTCCTCTAACATCTGTGATAATAACTAATTTACTTTTAAACCTTACTTTTCTTGCGGTTATTTCAGTTTAATGAAAAACAAGCATGTCATTAAACGCAACAGTTATAGAAATCGAACTTTACCTCGTCCATGACAACTAATTTTCGATTCCCGTCTGACTGATTTATGCACGGTGGAGTTGAAAACAACCTTTCCCATCATTCCGCGTTCCTCCACGGCGTCATCAAGCAAAGCCGTTGTTGTCATTTTGAATGTAGCGCCCTCTAGCGGCATAAAATCTTAGGTATTGCAGCTTTAAATCAGGGTTTCTCAAACTCGGCCCTGGAGGGCCGATGTCCTGCAGAGTTTAGCTCCAACCCTGATCAAACACACTTCCCTGTGACTTTCTAGTGATCCTGAAGACCTTGATTAGTTTGCTCAGGTGGGTTTGATCAGGGTTGGAGCTAAACTTTGCAGGACAGTGGCCCTCTAGGTCCCAGTTTGAGAAACCCTACTTTAAGTGAATAGTTCTTAAAAGAATCATTTTATGTGAAGGTCTTATTAATCTGAAGAACCTTTTTCTACTATAAAGGACATTTTGTGCAATGGAAAGGTTCTTTATTAGCATCAGTGGTCCCATGAAGAACCTTTAATATCCATAGAAACTTTCCATTCCACAAAAGGTTCTTTATTGTGGAAAATGGTTCTTCAAAGGTTCTCCACACATATGGCGCTTTTCCATTACCAGTACCAGATCGACTCCTGATCTAAATGTCCAACAGCAGTAAATAAGCACACCGAAGACCCCGATTCCCTCACATCCTTCAGTGGCTCTAATTTAAGTGTCACTGTGAACTCTTAAATGTGACGTGCGCGCGCATTGTGTTGTCGATCCTGCAGTAGCGCATGCGCAACACCAGAGGGCGACACACACACACCTGAGAGAGTGACGACAGCGATGAAAACATCACACGTTCCGTGTACGTTTTGATCGTTTTTTTTTTTTAACCACAAAACAAATTAACGAGAAACCACCCTTTTTTCGTTTCAAACCAAAAACAAAGAAACGGTAAAAAAGAGCCGTTCTCCCATTTTTGGTTCTGAATCCGAAAACGAAAAATGACAAAACCAAAATCAAATAATGGCCCGTTCTTTTTTTTTTTTTTTTTTGAAATTCCTTTTTCCATTTTTTCCGTTTGAAGGTCTACATTAAAACGTAGGTTGGCCACGTGACTCGCCTCGACTCGGCTCGCTTTTCGGTCTGTTTTCCATTGCAGACAGTATCACCGCAAATACTACCCAGTCATCATAGCGACGTCTTTCGTTCCTCGTTGCCCCATCAAGCTCTTCCGCAACCAAACAAAGGAAAGTCTGCACCTCCTTGTTTGACCACGGCGTATTCTTCCGAGTTGCCATAATAATAATAGTAGTAAGTTTAGTAACTATCTCTGGCCAAACTATTTAAAAATGGCGGGGTTATTCTGGATATTCCATCTGCCGCGTGCAATGATGAAGCATTGAATGGTGACGATTCTCTCCGACCAATCAGCAGTCGGCATTGTTTTCACGTCACATTTTAGTTTCGCCTCAGCTCGCTCAGAACCTCGCCAGAGGTGATACAACCGAAACCAGGTATAGGTACAACTTTTACACAGTGGAAAATCAAACAAAGGCGAGTCGAGTCGAGTCGATTCAAGTGGAGCTGGAAAAGCTCCAATAGTGAAAGAATTGGTTATTGGTTAGAAGTGGCCACTGAAAGCTTATGTGGAGGACCACATTTGCCGGTTCAATGGCATTGCTTTGAAAACCCTCTTTTAGGAACCTTAATTTTTAAGAGTGGTTCCAAGGAACCACAGATGCCAATAAAGATCCTTTATTTGCATGGCAAATGAAAGATTATAACCCACCCAAGCCAACCTTCTCGTTTTTTTTTCTTCTATGTGCTTAAAATAGCACACAAGAAGTCCCATCTGCAGTCAGTTTTACATCCTATCTTGTGATTAAATCTAAACATTTGGACAGGAACGTTTGACAAAGAGCAGTCATCAGTGTCCGAACATTTTGTTTTAGTAAGAAAAGGCAAAGAGCTTGTCACCGTACCGTCATATCCAAATGCCGGGTTTTAACTCAAAGACAGGAAGACAATAACAATCTGGTAAGATGCGTGCTTCTCTAAACCGAGTGATGTTTAAAGACCTCCCAAAGGACGTTTAAACATTTCATGTCACACCTTTGTCGGAGCTGCAGTGGTGTGTGTGTGTGCCATGTGGCGTTTAAGAATCTCCTTTAGGGCAGAGGTTATTTTTGTTATTACCTGTGGTTATGAACTTGTTGTTCACACACATCTGCGTAATGGCAATATTTTTTTTATTGCTCGATCCCCATCTCTCCTTTCCTATGTGAAACAAAGCAGTGGAAACCCTCTGACGGAGCAGGAAAGTGAAGCAACGCCAACCAAAGTTGTCTGCAGTCCAGAGAAGATTACAGAAGAGATCAAAGCCAAGATTGAAGAAGAAGCGTTTAACAAAGGGTAACACACTTGGTGTCATAATTGTAAAACATTTTCTGGAAACAGTGCCATTTGTATCACTTAAAAAGGGTAAAATTGGGGACCACCATAGTAGGATGCTTCCTCATCAATATTGCTTAGTTGTCGACAAATATGTGGGTTACGCTTTATTTCAATGGTCGAATTTAGACATTCTGCGACCTATAAGTAACTTTGCAACTACATGTCAACTACCTCTCATTAGAGTATTAGAAAAGACTATAGATGTAGAAAGACTGTTCAGACCTATTATTTATGAATAGGAGAAACTGCAACAAAATAAGTCCCCCCTTCTAAGTAAAAGAGCCCATCACTGATTGATAAAGTCATTGCGTCACTTTATAGAAACCTGAGACTCGTGCTTAGGACTGCACATGCGCATTGACTGGTCTAGCCTGAAAATAAATGGGGGGTTTTTAATGCTATTTTAGCATTAGAAACAATGGAAGCACTTTATTTTACAGTCCTGTAATTACAATAACTAGGTATTAACCCTTAACCTACCCCTAAACCTAACCTTAACCCATTTATTTACTTTACATCAACCAGAACTTTTTAAGGTAAGTACACTGTAAAATAAAGTGCAACCGAAACCACCTTTATGGGACAGTTTGTGTCAGATTTCGTTGCTGAATTGAAATATGTTATTTAAATGTGAGTTCGGCAAGCAGTTTTAAAAATAAAATCTCATGAGGTTAGTCGTCAACAAATATGTTTTACCTTAAAAGGGTGATTTTTAAAGCATATCCCTAGTCATAAATGTGTTTGGAATTCAATCAATTGTTGTTTGGTTGGTTGATTGGTTTGTTGGTTGGTGGATGGATGGATGGATGGATTAATGGATGGATGGGTGGTTGGTTGATGGATGGATGGATGGTTGGATGGATGGTGAGTGGATGGATGGATGGATGATTGATTGGTTGTTTGGTTGGTTGGTTTGTTGGTTGGTGGATGGATGGATGGATGGATGGATGGGTGGTTGGTTGATGGATGGATGGATGGTTGGTTGTTTGGTTGGTTTGTTGGTTGGTGGATGGATGGATGGATGGATGGTTGGTTGGATGGACGGTGGTTGGTTGGATGGATGGATTGATGGTTGGTTGGATGGATGG
Source organism: Pimephales promelas (assembly GCF_016745375.1). The sequence goes on along the minus strand of NW_024121399.1, from coordinate 2,115,705 downwards.
TGGTTGGTTGGATGGATGGATGGATGGATGGTGAGTGGTTGGTTGGATGGATGGATGATTGGTTGTTTGGTTGATTGGTTTGTTGGTTGGTGGATGGATGGATGGATTGTTGGTTGGTTGGATGGACGGTGGTTGGTTGGATGGATGGATGGATGGATGGTGAGTGGTTGGTTGGTTGGTTGGATGGATGGATGGATGGATGGATTGATGGATGGTGAGTGGTTGGTTGGATGGATGGATGGATGGATGGATTGATGGATGGTGAGTGGTTGGTTGGATGGATGGATGATTGATTGGTTGTTTGGTTGGTTTGTTGGTTGGTGGATGGATGCATGGATGAATGGATGGATGGGTGGTTGGTTGATGGATGGATGGATGGTTGGATGGATGGTGAGTGGATGGATGGATGGATGGATGATTGATTGGTTGTTTGGTTGGTTGGTTGGTTTGTTGGTTGGTTGATGGATGGATGGATGGATGGTTGGATGGATGGTGAGTGGATGGATGGATGGATGATTGATTGGTTGTTTGGTTGTTTGGTTGGTTTGTTGGTTGGTGGATGGATGGATGGATGGATGGTTGGTTGGTTGGTTGGTTGGTTGGTTGATGGATGGATGGTGGGTGGATGGTTGGATGGATGGTTGGATGGATGGATGGTTGTTTGGTTGGTTGGTTTGTTGGTTGGTTGATGGATGGATGGATGGATGGTTGTTTGGTTGGTTTGTTGGTTGGTGGATGGATGGATGGATGGGTGGGTGGGTGTTTGGTTGGTGGGTGGGTGGATGGTTGGTTGGTTGGTTGGTTGGTTGGGTGGGTGTATGAATGGACGGATGGTTGGTTAGTGGATGGTTGGTTGGTTGGTTGTTTGGTTGGTGGATGGATGGTTGGTTGGTTGGTTGGTTGGATGGACGGTGGTTGGTTGGATGGATGGATGGATGGATAGATGGTTGGTTGGATGGATGGATGGATGGTGGTTGGTTGGATGGATGGATGGATGGATGGATGGATGGATGGTGAGTGGTTGGTTGGTTGGATGGATGATTGGTTGTTTGGTTGGTTGGATTGTTGGTTGGTGGATGGATGGATGGATGGATGGATGGTTGGTTGGTTGGATGGACGGTGGTTGGTTGGATGGATGGATGGATGGTGAGTGGTTGGTTGGATGGATGGATGGATGGATGGTGAGTGGTTGGTTGGATGGATGGATGGATGATTGATTGGTTGTTTGGTTGGTTTGTTGGTTGGTGGATGGATGCATGGATGAATGGATGGATGGGTGGTTGGTTGATGGATGGATGGATGGTTGGATGGATGGTGAGTGGATGGATGGATGATTGATTGGTTGTTTGGTTGGTTTGTTGGTTGGTTGATGGATGGATGGATGGATGGTTGGTTGTTTGGTTGGTTTGTTGGTTGGTGGATGGATGGATGGATGGATGGATGGGTGTTTGGTTGGTGGGTGGATGGATGGATGGTTGGTTGTTTGGTTGGTTTGTTGGTTGGTGGATGGATGGATGGATGGATGGATGGGTGTTTGGTTGGTGGGTGGATGGATGGTTGGTTGGTTGGTTGGTTGGTTGGTTGGTTGGTTGGTTGGTGGATGGATGGTTGGTTGGTTGGTTGGTTAGTTAGTTAGTTAGTTAGTTAGTTAGTTAGTTAGTTAGTTAGTTAGTTAGTTAGTTAGTTAGTTAGTTTTGTTAAATGTCAAATGCCATGTCAGCATCTAAGGCTATTGTGACATCAATTCAGTTACATATGTAAATACAAATATGATATAAAAAGGTTGTTGTTTTTTTCCATATGAACTATTGAGCTTGATGAGGCAAATATACTGTACACTAGCATTCTGAAGTTTGGGGTTGGTCAGATTTTGTAATTTAAAAAAAAAAAAAGAAGTCTCAGTAACACTTTACAATAAGGTCTACATAGTCCACAAAAGCATCATATTTTGATTTCAATAAACGCTAAATAGCACAGCATACTGCGTAAATAATGCATTGTTTTAAGCTTTGCTAAACATTTTCAAGCTGCTTTACAAATCAAAATAAGTTTCAACTGTACATGAATTTGTCTACTGTATTATAAATGTCTTCACTGTAGATACCAAGAAGGACTGAAGAGATCTAAAGAACTCCAGGAGCTGAACGAGGAGGAAGAGAAAGCAGAAGAGAACCAGGAGTCTGAAGAGGAATCTAGAGGAAATGCGGATAAAGACAGGAAGTCTAATAGGTAACCCTGGCTTCAAAGTGTCTGGCTGTCACATGATTTTCAATAAATCTCTAGTCATGTTGCTTTTGTGCTTTATTTCAGCAGGTTTGAGGAGGCATTAGAGCTCATTGACCGGATATGCCCCAAATTCTTCCGACGGAACCGGGTGCTTTGGATTGTCCTCACTCTGTTCTTCGCTTCATTCGTATTGGTCAATGTCATAAACTTCTTCAGCAGCCGCTACAGTGACAGCGGAGACACGTCTGCGGAGAAGTCCGCCATTCCAGGCAAGAAGAAGTTTTTTGGACTGAATGTAGGGTCGAAGACTCCTGCCCCAGAATGACCTTATTCCCTCTACGAGTCTTTCACACTGCATTTAGTAAATAGCAGAACTACCTGTTATTGTTTAGGGACCAAGTGTGCTTAGATGTGGAATCAGATTTGCATTGATAAGTTATATTACTTGAGGTTGGGAAAGTTATTATGCGACTAATGTCACAGTTGATATATGATTATACCACTCAAACCTTATGATTAAACTTCTCAGGATTTGTGAAATATATATTTGAAATATTACCTACAATATTTAATACAGAATTTGGTACAGTATGTTTTCAATTCTTTGCAATTGTCTATGTTTGTTTATTTGAATTGACATTCCAAGGTAGATCCTGAAGTGCAATATTTTGCAGCTGGTAGTTGACGGTTGTGTGTGTGGGCTTGTGCCTTCGGAGCACTGGTTTTAATAGTACAGAATTTTTTCACAACTTTGAAGAGCACTTTTAAATAGCATGAAAGAATTCATATTTGCACATGTGTGCTTGTGTTTACTGTTGTGCCACTTCACCTTGTAATAAAGGTGTTTGAAAATATTATTTTTCATTGCAGTATTCATTGCTCTAATTTTTTCACAATATAGTAAATAGGGGAATTTTACACACAAAAAAGATTGACCCCATTTCTACAAAGAAAAACAAAATAATTGATAAAAATACATTTTAAAAGAGTAGTTCACTTTTCAAAAAGCGAAAAGAAAAGAAATTATGTTTTTTGATGTAAACATTCCAGCATTTTTCTCCATATAATGGACTTCAGTGGTCCAAATGAGAGTTTCAGTGCAAACTGCAAACTGTTCAAAGGGCTTTAAACGATTCCAGACGATGAATAAGGGTCTTATCAAGCGAAACGATCATTCATTTAATAAATAAATAACAAAGTTTAAGTTTTATAAGCTCAAATGCTCGCCTTGTTCTGTTCTGTGATGCGCGTTCGTGACTCTCCTGTTTAAACTCGTTCATAAAAATGAATGAATCTTTTTTCGAGTCATTTGGTTCGAACGAATTGACTTGATTCGTTCATTCATTCATTCGTTCACTCCTGTGAAGTCATAGCTGGACAGTTTCATGTTCCTGTCACCCTGATGTGCTAAAAAATGTAAATATTAATGGGAATATACTTCAGAGATAAAAATAAATGGTTTGTTTTGAAGAAAAACATTCATTTTATAATGTGATTTGTCCTCTCACTTTCAATTCTTTTATTTCAATGAAAGGTTAGATTTGTGAGATTTTTTGGAATGAAAGGATAAAAGGACAAACAATGCAGATTTATTTGTACAGCCATCTTTGATCATATTTACCTGGGCTGCCAATAATTCTGACCACAACTGTATGCATAAAAAAGTCATAATTATGAGATAAGCCATAATTAAAACATAAAGGCCTGGTTTCACAGACAGGGCTTAAACTATGCATTAGTTCAATAAGGACATTTAAGTAGCTTTTATAAACATGCCATAGGAAAAAAACACATTACTGGTGTGCATCTTGAGACAAAACACTGACATGTCAATAAGTGAAATTTAAATTTTACAGTGCAACAATATTAATGGTCAAAAATGTGTTATTTTATTTGTCCAAAATATTGAAAATTCTTTTGAAGAATTATTTTCTGTTCATACGGGCAAAATATTCTAGTCAGGGAAATTATTTGCTCATTTTTTCCAAGTCACTTCCTTGCAGTGATGATGATGATGTAGGATTGTGTGTGTGTTGGAGAGATGTTTTGCCGGAAGTGGGATAGAGCTGTGTCTGCGTTATATCACAGGAAGTTAGATGGACATCAGCCCGTTAATAAGCAAGCACAAGGGAACGGGAGGAAATTGTCCATTTGAGAGACCAAAGCCGAACAAACAACTCAAGAGGTCACAGAGATCTGAGCACATCATCTCTCTGAACAACAGAGAACATTTGAAAGCCACACACTCTTCTTCACATTGATGAATGTCACACATATTAAGAGTCACTGAAAATATTATAGACTATAAAAGTGTTTTACCATTCAACCTAAAAATATTACTCAACTCTAGTATCTAGGTGACACCAATAAAAACAGCTTATGCAGATAAAGTTTTTTCACAAAGTTACAATACACTTTACAATAAATGTCTCGCACTTTGCCATGATACTACCAATCAAAAGTCAGAGATTTCAAAATGTGCCTATTTCTACCACATAAAAAAACAACTTTGATAAACAATTCTGACACAAAAAGTAAAGAATTATGAGATAACCACTGTCGTAATTATGAGATAATAGTCTAAAATTTTAATAGTCTAAGACTGTCTTAATAAAAAAATTACTTAATTAAAAAAAATAATTGTATCATTTTTATATGTCAGAATAAGGACTTGATGTATTATCATTTTAACGTGTCATAATTACGTATTTTTATCTCATCATTTAAAAAATATCTCATAATTATGGCTATTTAATCTCATAGTTTTGACTGTTTGTCATAATTATATTTTACCAAAGCATGATATATTTTTTCTTGTGTGGAGATTGGCTTCATTGGTGATCAGTTTATCTCATAATTTGGACTTTTATGTCATAATTATGACTTTTATAAAATTATATTTTACCAAAGTATTATTTTATTTCCTTATGGTTTTCATATAAGTTAGTATCTCATCATTATGACTTTTAATGTCATCATTTCAACTCTTTATCTCATAATTATGACTTTTAATGCCATCATTTCAACACTTTATCTCATAATTATGACTTTTTAATCTCATATTTTCGACTTTTTGTCGAAGCATGATATATATTTTTTCTTTTTGGATATTGGCTTCATTGGTGATCAGTTAATCTCTTAATTTGGACTTTTATGTCATAATTATGACTTTTATAAAATTATATTTTAGCAAAGTATATCTCATCATTTTGACTTTTAATGTCATAATTTCAACTCTTTATCTCATAATCATGACTTTTTAATCTCATAGTTTCAAATTTTTGTCATAATTAATTATATTTTACCAACGCATGATATTTTTTCTTGTGTGGAGATTGGCTTCATTGGTGATCAGTTTATCTCATAATTTGGGCTTTTATGTCATAATTATGACTTTTATGAAAATTATATTTTACCAAAGTATTATTTTTATTCCTTATGGTTTTCATGTCATAATTATGAGTAAGTATCTCGTAATTTTGACTTTTAACATCATAATTTCAACTCTTTATCTCATAATTATGACTTTTTAATCTCATTGTTTCGACTTTTTGTCATAATTATGATTCACCAAAGCATGATTTTTTTTCCCTGTGTGGAGATTATGAGAAATTATATATTCTTCATATATATTCTTCAAGTCATAATTTTGACTTCAGCATAATCATGACTTGTTATGACAATTATGATTTACTAAAGCTTGATTTTTTTTTCTTATTCTTTCTTCAGCCATAATTTAGACTTTATAATTGGCATTTACTCTGATCTGTATCTCAGCTAAATTCAGCTTTTTGTAATAATTCTGACTTTTTATTTCTTATGTAGTCAAAATTGGCTTCCATATTGATCAGTTGTCTCAGGGAATTAAGGAAAAACATCTGAGATTTACAGTTGATTTACACTATTTATTTTAACACTCTAAACAATGCTGGGTTATTTTAACCCAAAATTGGGTAAAATATGGAAAAAAAACAAATGTTGGGTTAAAAATATAATTTAAAATTTTAACCCAACTTCAACTTTCACTTTCAACTGTACTTTTTTTTATTACATTTTTAACCCAACATTTGGGTTCGTCCATATTTGACCCAAATTCGGGTTGAAATAACCCAGCATTTTTAGAGTGTATACATTTGAATGCTGCTGGGTTGTTTTAACCCAAATTTGGGTCAAATATGGACAAACCCAAATCTTGGATTTAAAATGTAATTTCAAATTTTAACCCAACTTCAACTTTCATACATTTTTAATTGCATTTTAAGCCACCATTTGGGTTTGTCCAGATTTGACCCAAATATGGGTTGAAACAACCCAGTATTTTTTAGAGTGTTTGGTTAGGATTAGGAATAGGGGCTGGTTTAGGGTTGATTGCATGTAATTATGCACAATTTACTGTTATTACTACATATATAACAACGACACTGTAAAATAAAGTATAACTGAAAGTTGATATTGAAATGCCTGGACCATTATGACTTATGGATTTCCTGCCATAGGTTAAGGATTTGTAGCGTTCTTGCTATGACACAAAGGATGTAAAGGTTTGGTGCTGTGCGTCAGCAGGTCTTCAGTCATCACTGGGTGTTTTCATGGTGAAAACATTCTCGCCTTGGCCTGAAGCAGACTCCTGAAGAGCCCGGTCCCTCATAGATGCCAGCGCACCTCCTGTTTCCTCTTCCCCACTGCGCCGGCTTGGTCATGACACTTTGTACGGGTCATTTATGCAATAACCGCCCCTCTACGCACAGGCCGCTCCCCTGGGGAGTTTAGCCTCCCTATAACCTCTCCGCTTGGCACTCAGGACACATCAGAGATCACACTTTGCTCAGAGACTCACAGTGAGCAGACTTCACCACCATGGCAAGAGTCTGGGTGATGATGATGATGATGAGGACGACACTTTTCAATTGTTTATTCATGTCTTGTCTAACTTTTGACATCCATTTGGTAAAAGGTAAGGACTTTTAATTAAATGTCTATATTGATATGGAATGACTTTATAAATGACTTTGACTCACCTTTAACAGTTTGTAATACACAATGCATTCTATGTCTGTTGGACAGTGCACCCTAAACGAGCCATCTCCGGTGTAGCTGAGTTTTCCTTTGGAAAGGAATACGCCTTAAATGCATCGGCAGCCAGAGATCTTTGCGAGCATCTTGGTTTGACTATTGCAAGCAAGGCACAGGTGACAGAGGCACAGAAACATGGTCTGGAGACATGCAGGTAAAAACAATGGGCCATTATAATTAGAGCCAGACCGATATATCGGCATTTTCCATAATATCGGTATCGGCAGTTATAATGGCCGATAAATGAATATTTAAAAAATAAATTAAAAATGGACGAAACACGCTTCAATCATCTCTCCTTGGCCTGTTCTATTGAAAATGTTTGTTTTACAATTTGCAGTATGATGTTATCTATTGCTAAATTATGGCTCATCATAGACTAGCTAACCACAAAGCTAGCTAATGCCACTATCAACAGTGGAAGACTGCTAACGTTAACATTAATGAGCTTGGAAACCACAATGAACTTTTTCTGCCTAAATAAATTAATGATTACCGTATTTATAACTAGCATATCTCTAGTTACAGTCCCTGCATTGTAAAATGTAAGTTATACTTGCGAGGAGTGAACATTTAGACATAGAGAAAAAGTATCAAACGTATCTTGTGCAGAAAAGTTAGCTTTTCTTTTACACGTGTGTGAAATCCAACAATATTGAATTTTTTTTTTTTTAAATATCGGCCGATATATCGGATTTTAAAACCCAAAAATATTTGTATCGGTATCGGCCTTCAAAATCCTTTATCGGTTGGGTTCTAATTATAATAAACGCATACAATTGTTCATTTAACTCACATTTTTTCTTTTTAAATCTCAGGTTCGGGTGGATAGACGAGCAAATCGTTGTCGTTCCCCGAGTTCAGGTTAAAGCGAACTGTGGCAGTGGCAAGACTGGGATTGTCGTGTGGCGTGCACATCCCAGTAAAGAATTTGATGCGTTTTGCTTCAATTCAACAGGTAAAATATTTGTCTTGACTGTGAATAATTGTTAGATACTGTGGTTACGGATCAATGATTGGCAATCTTTTTTTTTTTTTTAACATTTAAATAACAATCGACACAACATTAGTCAATACATGTGGCTAATTCGTACAAATTGCCGTAAAATCTGGTTGTTTTTTTGGAGATGGCGAGAACTGAGGGATTTGAAACAGATTTATCACTGAGTAGATTAGTAAGGTATTTTATTTAACAATAAATTCCCATATGCAGCTCTCTAACAAAGTTAATTGTAAAGCATTATGTATTGTGAAGGTCAATTTGATTATGGTTGTTGTTGCGCTGTGCTGAAATATATGTTCAAGGAAGCACCGTGTCTATTAATGGGTAGATACAGTAATATCTTCAGCTTGTCAGCTTGAGATCATTTCCATCTAAACTTTTTATATCTCGTAATCCTAGTAGTGAATGTTTTATGAGCAGCAGGAGAACCATATTCATCCGCACAGTCAAGCACATCCAAAACAATGTTCTGCAGCAAAATGCATGGAGTTTTGTTTAACCACTAGAGGGCCAAAAGTTACATAGTATACCTTTAATGAATTTGTTATGCTCTAAATTGGCATGTGTGATAGTAATTTGCATAAAATACGGCCTAATCATCTCCATACAAGGGCTGATCCTTGGCATTCACATCAAGATGGTCAAGTAAAATGCAGTGTGCCATTTTCAAATTAAACCGATTAAAACTAAATTAACAGTTTTATAGGCGATAGGTGTTTCTGACCTTGCATGAGCCCTAATATTATTATTATTATTATTATTATTGCTCAGATTTAATTCTTACTTTTGTGAAGCCACTAGTAGTTATATTTTTAAAACAAGCTTTGTCAAATTTCTAGCTTTTTTTTGCATGCATGTGGTTTCAGTTGGTGCAGTTATATGAATTTTAATGCAAAATAAATGACGAATCATTAAGGTTTATACACATGAATGAGTCCCATTGATTTTAAATTAAGAATAAAAAGCAAATACGTTTTATGTACTCTTTTCAAGTTGTCATTTCACAGAAATATGAAAATGCTAATTCATACTTTTGTATTATTGTTATTTAATTATTCCGTTGCTAACTATGCGTTTAAAAAAATCCTAAGGCCACTGACTATTGAGTACATGTGTTTTCAATCTGTGCTGAGTTTTAGAACAAATTTAGAATGTAAACGTGACGAATCATTAATGTTCATACTCAGATTTTACGTAGAAACATCATGTGCACACGTGTGGTTAGTGAATGAGACCTATTGATTGCAAATGAATACCTGGGTCCAAATTTCTGATGGACATTTTTTTGTATGTACTCTCATCCAAGTTTGTGTGTCATCTGGCATCAAATCAACACAAATTGTTAGTGTGCCAAGTAAATGGGAAATTCTGGATGTGACATCATCACAGATTGGTTTCCTATGAGGGCCGGGGATGTGGTAAAACGGAAGCCAGTGAGTGGGATGAATTGGCAAACGCTTGATCGAGGTGAATGTATCCACTGAGCCATGTCTGTTATGTAACAAGCCTTTTGGTTGCAGATTTCGAGGCACAAAACCAGGCTGCCGCAACCAGAACAACAAGAAAGCCAATCACAACACATTCATCAGTTTTTCCCACCGCTCAATCGGGAGTTCATCTGAGGAAACCCCCATTTTCGAAACAAGCTTCCCCATCGTCTCCATCTTCCTCGGTTCCTTCTTCGCTCTCTCACGGTTCCTCCGTTAACCACATGGATGATGAAGGGAAACATCTGCCCATGAGTGGCACCACAATGGATGGTAAACTGCTGTTTTCAATACGACGGAAGTTATTGTTCAGTTAATGTCGGCATGAAATCAAAATTGACCTTATTTATTTCACTAGCACATTACGAGTCTTGTGGGAAACAATTTATCCATGCAAATTAATGCACCAAAATAAATAAATAAATAAGTACATTTGACACCTGCTTTTCAAGATCCAATCAATTCCCAAAGGAAAAAACAAGCCACGCCCTCTATTTTTCTCATTCAATATTCCGTTTGACTCAGGAAATACAGTCGGTTGCAACTTTTGGTTCACACAGACTTTCAAGTTGACATAAAATGGAAGTTGCAGAAGTCTATTGTTACAATAGTCCTTATCGAGTGAAATAAAAGGGCGGGACTTGATTTTGTCCATCAGGAGATGATTAGATCATTGAGCAGGGCAAATAATTTCGATGAAAGATTATAGATTATTATATCTATATAATTATATGCATTTATAAATCCTAAATAATAAACACATGAAATTTCATTTTAAAAAAATTGTCCATTTTGATTTCATGGTGACTTAAATATGGAAGCTTGTTTCCGCCAAAGACTTTTTTTCTCACGATTGCGAGTTCACATATAAAGTCAGAATTGCGAGATATAAAATCAGAATTGCCTCGTGATATAAAGTCGCAATTGCATGTTATAAAGTCAGAATTGTGAGATATAAAGTCAGAATTGATTGATATAAAATCAGAATTGCGTCGTGATATAAAGTCGCAATTGCGTGTTATAAAGTCAGAATTGCGTGATATAAAATCAGAATTGATTGATATGATAAAGTCAGAAATTTTTTTTTCCCCTTAGAATTGGCCTGATAAGTCGCAATTGCGAGTTTATATCTCACCATTCTGAGAAAAGATGTCAGAATTTCGAGATATAAACTCGCAATTATGTGTTATAAAGTCAGAATTGTGAGATGTCGCAATTCTGTCTTTTTTTCTTGCAATCGCGACTTTATTTCTCAGAATTGCGAGTTTATATCTCGCAATTCTGACTTCATATCTCGCAATTGTTTTATTTTATTTTTTTATTCAGTGGCGGAAATAAGCTTCCATAGTTTAAACCCCAAAGCTGTCTTGTATTTACTGTTATCTCTTCTCTGATTTGCAGATGTTCCAGCAGCCTTACTGATCACAGTCACCTTTGCAGTCATGCTTTCCGTATTTCTAGCACTTTACTATTTCAAAACGTAAGTTCTTCATGTAAACTTTACGTTATGTTCTGAACTTCAGAGCAAATCCCTTGAATTCCACAGCTTATTTTTAATTATTAACTTTTTTCACTCGTTGAACAGTTTAAATCCTGAGAATAAACATGTTTTAATCATACCCAATCACATGAAATGTCCAACCGAGACAGCAACAGTGTCGGCCCAGATCCGGGCCACATCTGGAACCGGATCTGGGCCAAAACTATGTTGCTTTCTGGGTAATAAAAGCTGTGAATTGCACATTTCTACAATGAAATTGGTAACCAAAACGATCCCATAGATCCACCCAGTCTAAGATGGCTGCCGTATGAGTTCTGAATTGTTTCTGCACTACAGGAACACACCCTGCAGGACGCGGGGGGACGGCGAGCAGCAGAAGGAGTACATTGAGACGGAGGTTTGGGAGCACTGTAGTAAGAAAGACCTGCAGACACCACAGGAGGAGCATGTGGAGGAGAACGAGGAAGAAAACAGCAGCAGCGCTTCTACAGACCAACACTGACATTTCTGCCCGTGTATTTATCAGGATGTCATGTGATGTCTGAGACTGAAGTGTCATGATGTTGTTTTGTAATGAAGTACAAAATGGACTCAAAAAATGGACTCAGTTATTCAAAGTGTCACTTTGCTTGAGATATGTATATACACTACAAACATTTGAAATAATTTGAATAATGTCTTTTCTCATCAAGGCTTTATTTAATAAAAAATACTGTAAAAACAACAATGTTGTGGAATATTATTACAATTTAAAATAACTGTTTACTATTGTAATGTCTTTTACAATATAATTTATTCCTGTGATGGAAGGATGAGAACGTGTGTGTGTATATATTATTTTAATGAAAAAAAAGTGAAAACATAAATGAAAGCGCACACAAAATACAGGAGAAATTATTTACTAAATTTGTAGGCATTTATAAAACTTAAACATGAAAAGGAAAAAAGGATATATATTTGTATATTCAATATATATATATGTATTTTTTTCCTTTTCATATATACACGTATATATAACTCACATATATATATATATATATGAATATACAAATATATATATATATATATATATATATATATATATATATATATATATTATAATATATATTTATATTATAAATATAAATATATACATAGTGTCGACCCAGACTCAGCCCGCCCCACACGTGTCCCAGATGTGGCCCGGATCTGGGCCCACACAATGTTGCTGTCTGGGAAATATGCTGGCCTCAGAAAACACACTCAGGCACTGCATCAAATAAAACTAAACAATGTTTCACACATTTAAGATATTCTTAAAAGAAGTTAATTCAAACAATGCATTATGTTTCCCTATTTTTAACATTATTTGCTGTATAAATTAAAAAGGACAACCAACGTTTTTTAACTTTTTTTTTTTTTCCACTTAATGCAGGGTTTCTCAAACTCGATCCTAGAGGGCCACTGTCCTGCAGAGTTTAGCTCCAACCCTGATCAAACACTCCTACCTGTGAAACCCTGACTTAATGGTACAGTATGTAACTTTTGGCCCACTACTGGTTAAAAACAAAACTGCAGGTATTTTGCAGAGGAACATTGTTTTGGTTGTGCTTTGACCGTGACCTGCGTGACCGTGCAGATGAAGGACCTTTTACAATAGTGCTTTACAATTAACTCTGAAAGCTACACTTTATCTGTTCAATATAATAACTTACCTTTTGAGTAACAAAAACACTTTTATGACAGTTCTCAGTTCTCTCCATCTCCAAAAAATAAAATCCAACATTGGTTCTTGTTTGATTCTTGTTTTATTGAGAGATAACGCTCGGTCACGTTCTGTTTTTGTCAGGTGACTTTCCTCTTTTCTGGTTTATTTTAAAATGTGGGTTCCCAGGAGTTTCATTCATTTGCTCCAGAGTAGGGTTGCACCAACCGTTCGTAAGTTCTTTCTTAAATTGTAACGTTAAGTCCACACTAGAGACTTAGTAACTACTAGTAACTACTTTATTCTGTTGCACCATAGAAGTAAGTAGCTAGTAGGTCGTAAACTCTCCATAAAGTTATGCGTAGTCGAATAATATGACATTTAGCCTCGATGAACCGCCTCGTGAGCAGATTTTGTGTCGAATGCCGTGAATTTCAGTTTATCCTTTATTCTAACTTCTTTTGCCTCACCTTACTTACTAACGATAAAAATAAGATCCATTTAATACGATACTTGATCATGAATAACTTAAGTTTTTTTTATAAATATTAAATAACATTCAGAAACTGAATTTGAAATTAAATTAATAAGGATCAACATTGATCCAATAAACAAGAAATTACGTTTATTGATTATGACGGATATTTGACATGCGCAACATGGACTGATGCGCACAGCGGCGCTGTTTAGGACGGGTTCGTGTTAAAGAACTGCTAACGAAGTAATCTTTTCACATAATGTGTAAAATGTAAGCGAGTTTAAATGTCAGCATGATCATGTCTAAAGAATTGAAGTCTGTCAGGTAAAAGAAGAACTTATTGATGCAGTCTGTCTGATATTTTATTCCAACCTTTACTCCCGATCGGAGGCTGCCATAAATATTTAGTTGGAACGTAAAGTTACGTTTAAACTAAGTTTAACCCTTAGAATGGATCCGAAGAATTTAAATACATTTTTTTTTAAATCACAGCTTCCTCGGAATGGTCCGAAATTGTTGGTTGGTATTTGGTATTTGAACACCCAAAAGAATTGGGAACAGGATGTGAATAGTCTTAAGTGGTTGTAAAAAAAAAAAAATAGTCACACTTGGGGTGTTCGGGTCCAAGTGGACCCGCATGGAAAATTAATTGGAAATTGGCAAAAATTAAAAAAAAAAATACTGAGTTTTTTGTGCGTACAATCTACAAATCAGCAACGATCTTGAAAAAAAGCACACAACAGTGAAGGGGTGAATCTATAAAACATCAAGAGTGCAAAACAGACACATCCAGACTCACAAAAACAATTTTATACACAAACACACCAAAAAATTCAGATTATACGTATGTGTTTTGCATTTTTAAAATGCTCAGTTTTTCCACCAGATGGCATCCATCTCATTTCAAAAATTGCTTTTATGAGGCCTAGGCTTGACTCTAAAATGAAATACAGCTTTAAAAAAAAAAAATTAAATATTTTTTCTATTATGTTCAATGGGGGGACATTTTGTCATAATTATTGCATTAATACTAATTATAAAAAAAATATATTATTTATTTATTTATTTATTTATTATTTTTCTCAAAACACCCAAAAAAGAAAAAAAATATGATAAAAAAACGAGTAAAAAATCATGATTTTTTTTTTTTTTTAATATGAACCCCGCCCTTTGGGTCCATTTGGACCCGAACACCCCGAGTGTGACTCTGAAACTTAACGAACAACCCCAGAGGGTTAATGGTGCAACATAAAAATATTTAGTAGTGCGTAAGTTGTAACTTTGTGCCCATTTACGTCAAAACTAGGCTAAGTTGTAACTTGTGCACAGCTGGTGCAACCGGCCCCAGATGAATATCGTTGGTGTTACAAGGCTTGAAATTATTAAAAGTATAGCACATCAATTTACTTATTCCCGCAGATTTTCTGCTCACACTCAAAGTGCGCACACATAAAGCCGCCTCACAATACTAAAACAAGTTATTTTTCGTTGCTTATTGCGCTTAATACTAAATCAAGTTATTTTTCGAAGTTTATTGCGCTTAAACAGTCAAATACACCAAATAATGTCAACTTGGTGAGTATTCATATAAACATAGTCAGTTATGTTTTAAGTGAACGTAAACAGTTGAGAAAGAAAAAGCATGTGCAAAAGTATAATGGATCAGTGTGTCAGGTCTTAAAGTGACAGCAGCCTAATATTCCTATAATATTACAAATATCTATATGGCAGTTTTCCCCCCATGGTATCGATGTCAAAATTGTAGAGTGGCTAGTAACTTAATTTTTAACAAAAAAAAAAGCTTCATAGTGTACCTTTAATTACATTTTTTATTACTGTAAGGACAGTGGAGAATTTATGGGAAATGGATTGGAGTTAGGCACGAGATGGGAAAGATGTGCGTGAGTTTGTGTAGGATAATGTTTGGTTCAGCAGAGCAGGGGTGGGATATTCCAGACAATTTTGATTGCCACAGAAGCATCTCAGTGTCTGCTATTTCCAATTGCACATGTACATGTATAGAGGATATAGTTCACAAATCTCCACAGGGGGGAGACACTGCCCATGTAATGTAATGTCAAGTATGCCAAACCCCCTTTGAAACGCCCATTCGAGCCATTGCATAGGCAGACAGCGGTGTTTACAAGAAGGCTGGGTATTAGAAATATGAGAAGCAGAGCAAGACTAAATAATAAACATTACAATTTGGATTCCTGTGCATCCATTCCTACAGTATATAAAAATAGCAACCATGCATGTACAGTATGTGGGCACAGAGGGCTTAGCATTGGACAGCTACTGTGACCCAACGACCTCTGACTTTACTGCGTCTACCAGGAAGCTGAGTTCATTACACATCGTCTCGTGTCTGTAGGCCATGCGGATCTGGGCTACATTTGTCCGCCGGATGTCATTCCCCTCTGGCCCGTCCTTTAGGTAATTGACCCCAAGGAAGTACTTTTTCTCCTGAGGAAAATGGCAAAGGGCTTCAGTGTTGTGCTGAAGCAGTATTTCTATACAGTAAATGTTATGAATTGAGTATTACGCACTACCTCATGGGAAAGGCCACTCTGCACGACACTGTTCCTAGCGATCTCACACACGTCACATGTGCTCAACTTCCACAGTTGGGCTGCAATAGCATACTCCTCCATTAAAGCCTCCTGCAGGACACACATAATAAAACAATTACAAAGTAGTAGATTTAAAAAAGTATGTAATTCCAGCACAATTTCTCAAAGACGCAGACTTGTGTAGGCTGTAACTTAAAAACGTCAATTAATGCAAATAAAATGAAATAAAAAGTACATTTGATTTCTCTAAAAACTATAAATATATCATTTTTCTTTACATATTATAAATACATCTAAAATTAGAAATGCATTTTATTTAATTATTTACATTAACTGCATTAATTAATAAATTCACATTTTGAGGTTCAATCCTGGGGTACATCAGGCCGTGTGTGTCCACCAAAGCGCTTTTTTCACGCGCCTGGCGCATGTCTTCAATTGTTTTCAATGAGAGCGCCGCGTTTTTTAAACGCCATGAGCGTAACGAGGCGCTGAGCGTTTTTTTTTTTTCATGCTGAAGCGCCGAGCGCCCCACGTTTTTTTATCATAGTATCATAGCATCGAAACGTCTCAATTAGGGCTGTCAAACGATTAATAAAAGTAAAAAATAAAAGTTTGTGTTTACATTATATATGTGGGTGCACTGTATAATTATTTTGTGTGTGTATTTATATATATATAGATATATAAATACACACACATGCATGTATATATTTAAGAAAAAAATATTATTTAAATATAAAATATTTATATATAATGTAAATTATGTATAAATCTATATACAATATATACATGAAAATATTTCTTAAATATATACAAGCATTTGTGTGTATTTATATATATAAAATAATTATAAACACTACACACACACATATATTAATGTGAACACAAACTTTTATTTTGGATGTTTGATAGCTCTGGTCTCAACGGAAAAAAAAACGCTGCATTTTTTCCCCTGAGACGTTTCGTTGCTATGATACAGAATATCCGCAGCACAGTTTACTTGTAACTGATTTCGTAGATAATTTGTTTCATACTCAATTTATTTTTCATCGATTTTGTTCGGTTAGCTCTGCTGGTTGATGTCGTTGTACAGAAAGAATGTTGTGACAGTTGGTCGGTGTGGTATTAGCCCCGCCCCTCCTCCACTGTGATTGGATGGCTGTGTAAAAAGTCACAGTGATGAGCGCAGCGTTTTATTTTCGATATATTTCTCTCAATCCCCAATGACTACCATATGGAAGTCAATGGGGATTGAGATCTGTTTGATTAAAACATTCTTCCAAATATCTTCCTTTGTGTTCAGCAGAACAAATAAACACATAGAGGTTTGGAACAACTTGAGGGTGAGTAAATGATGAAAGAATTTTCATTTTTGGGTGAACTATCCCTTTAAGGCTCTTCATGTAACTGGCAATGCCAATAAAGGAACCTTTTTATATTAAAGAGTGTATAAGATGGTTGTAGTTTGACCTTGGTGTAGTGGAACTGCAAGGGGTCATCAGTGGAGAGGGACACACACAGGCCTTTGTGTAGGAACTCTCGCAGTGGGTTCTTGGAGTATTCCAGGAACAGACTGTTGTTACTCAGAGGGGACATGGCAATGGGCACTTGGGCAAGATAATACAGGTACTGCAGCACAGGACTCTGGAAACACATATGCATGTTACATGAGAACATCAAATGCTCTGATCAGGCTCTTAGATCCGCCTGCTCTCATTTGCATGTTTTTGTACAGCAGCAGAGGCTCCATTGATTCTGGGCTCAACATGTCACATCTGCATTTGCTTTATTAACAGACTTTTTTCTCTTCTAAATTAAAGTACAAAATATTTGCTAGTTTGACTAATAAGCTCTCACAATTAATAGTCATCATTCATCTTGTCAGAATGACTGCATTAGACTTTGCATAATAGAGTGCCGAAGTTATGACGTCACTCTGTTGGCCAAAACGCGGAAGTGAGTTAGCATTTTAGCACTAGCATTTTAGTTTTTTTGAATCGCCTGAAATAAGGTCTGTGGCGAACAAAGCCTCTAAATATTTTCACGTTTTGATCTATGACATACAACAAGTTATAACCTGCTTGTGGTTTCTTAAACTTTATTGTGTCTGCTTGTGTTTTTTAAAAAACTTTATATAGGCTTCAAAATGTATACATTTTGGATTAACTTGATAGACAAAACGTGTAAGGATCAGAACTCTTTGTTAAACAGAGATCTTATTTTTTTCCGATTTTTTTTCAAAAGTCTATGGGGAAAATGCATTGCTTTTCGATCGAGGGAACCCATGCGCCGCTAGCTTCCGAGTTGTCCTACAAAGTGACGTCATCACTTCGGCACTCTATTCCCCTCATTTTAAAGAGCTGTTGAGCACTGTAGTTTGGACTAATCTTCAACTTCTAACCTTTTTCAGGTTTAAGCCATGAGAGATGTTGTCCGCGGTGAGGAAAGCTGAAACCAGGTGGGTGATAGAACCAGCTTCTCCACAGTGTGGACGGAACTGAAAGGTACTAAGACCACGTTCCCTGTGAAAACACACACACATATCCAAGTTGAAAAAGTTGTGGAAAAAACTTCATAAGTTGAAAAAAATTATAGGCTCACTTGTTGCAAATAGAATGCCAAAATAAGAAATTATAGAGCAAATTTGAGAAATAAAGTTGCAATACATACTTACCGGCCACTTTGTGAACACACAAAAAAATTGAGTTCATGATCCGAGCATGCTAAGTGGTCGTAAAAAAAATTAGTCACGATTTTGGTCTTTAGTCAAAAATGACGCCCATAGGAAATGAATGAGAAATTGACAAAAACACAAAAATTCATAATTTTTTTTTTAACAAATTTTTTAATGAGAAATACTTTTTGAGATTGTTGAGATTGTTTCAATTGTATATTCAAATCCCCCCCCCCCCACACGCTTTTTCTCTATACTGTAACCAGATGGTGCTAATTTTCTTAAAAAATATTTTTTTCTGAAGGCCTAGACTCTATATTAAACAAAAATACTGTATTAATATTTAAAAAAAAAAAATATATATATATATATATATATATATATATATAGAGAGAGAGAGAGAGAGAGAGAGAAAAATATATATATTTCCATTGAAAAAATAGACCATAAATATTGCATAAATATTAACAAATTCAATCAAATTGTCTCAAAATACTAAATTAAAAAGAATAAATATTATAGAACAAAAATAAATTGCATTGGTTTTACTGGGATGGAAGAAGTTTCATTTTTAGGCCTCCGGTCACTTCTGACCGGGAAGGCCCAGGACGTGACTCATAAAGAAAGACCATCAGAGGGTTAAGTAATTAGTGTTAGTGACAGTAAGATAACAGCTAATATTTGTGGTTCTGGTCCCCCATGCACAGGTCACTGGTGAAACCAGCATAGAAATACTCATAATTCTTCTCAGCCAAAGATCCAGAATTGTGTTAGACACAATAGCTTGCATAGTATGTAATTAGTCAGTGACACTAATTATATACTGTATAAAAATGATATCGTTGTCTATTGTCCCTCTCCATCACTGAAATAGGCCTGCCCCATATCAGAACTTTTCATTCCTTTTAAACACACGGTGTTGAAATCCCAGTGCTCCGTATGTGCATCCCTGCTCACTTTTTAAAGGAATTCACTGCAATACAAGGGCAGGAAACGTCAACACCTACCGACCTCCTACCTCCAGTTATTTCAAGATCTTTATACTTCCTTTGATTTAATTTGTCAGGTTGATATAGTTAAGATGACATTTTTTTCAACATGAAGCCAGTTATTTTGGTTGTAACCACATAGAGAATATTATTTAGACTATCTGTAAAAAAAAGCATTTACTGTTTCCCGCGATTGTATTTCCTGTGTACAAACATTTATACCTCTTCAATGCATTCAGAGGCCCTAGGTTTTGGACCCAGTCCACAATCCATCCTTTATAAAGTGCAAAGATGATGTCAATTCTGTTCTACTGACTACTTAACAGTATCTCGGTTTTAACCCAATATGTGTGTATTACTGATACAGTGGTATTTATAGTTGTCATGCTATTGGAAACTGTTTGTTCTCCAATGCCTTCCAGTACTTATTCAAGGTTTCTCAAAGCCTGAGGGTATAATAGAAAATCTTGCAAATATTAAAGAGACATTTTTCCTATTGGTATGGGATATGCATGGAGTTTTCCAGTTGGTGTGTGGAACAGATATAATGGAGCACATACTTCCTGAGGTTGTTGAGGACCATGATGTTGGCATACATGTGGAAGAGGTAGTAGCTATAGGGTGGGTTGTCATCTGTTGTCCATTGCTCAGGTTTGGGGCTCTTATAAGAGAACATGTGATCGCTATGCTTGGATTCATCATCCACACTGTCAAAGCCAGTCACCTGAGGAAAAAAAGGGACGTCCAGTGTGTGATAAAGTCTTGCAAAATGATTTATTTGAAGTGCACTCTAAGTTCTTACTAAGGATCCACCGATATGAACATTTTGGCCGATACCGATAACCGATAATTCTTTGTATTTGAAAGCCGATAACCGATATATCGGCCGATAAATCTAAATCCAATTTTTTTAAATAATTTTTGAGAGCCTGATTGCAAAAACAAAAGTCTCAAAATTATATTAAATTAAATTTAATATATAATTAAAATCCATTTCCCAGTCTCACAATTATAATGTTCTCATTCTAATTTCATGAAGCCGATATGGCAGGACATTTTGCACTTGCACTTTATAGGAAACTATATTTTCCTTTTTGATTCCGATCATATTTCAACCAATTAAGATAAATCCTGTTGAACAGTGTGCATCTTAAGTGTCAAGTGTTGAAGGAAATGATTCATTATATATCAGCTTTAATATATCAGCCAAATTTTATTATCGGGCCGATAACGATAACATAAAAATGAACAAATATCGGCCGATACCGATATGGTGGCCGATATATCGTGCATCACTAGTTCTTACATTGGATTACCTACGTATTATCATGATATAATCAAACTTCTTTTTATCTCAAATACTTTATATGGATAGAAGCTTGCACTCCTCTGAGAAGGTTTCCACTAGATGTTGGAAAATGGATGCGGGGGGGATTTGCTCCCATTCAGACACAAGAGCATTAGTGAGGTCAGGCATTGGTCAGAGGTCATACGTTGGCTGATGGGGCCTGACTCGTGGTTGTCATTTTAATTAATCCTTGAAAATATGTTGAGTGGGGTTCATATCTGGGTCACATTTTTCATGCTGGAGCAGAAAATATCCTCCCTAAACTAGATTTTGAAAGCACACGAAATTTCACTGGAAGTTCACTGGAATTACTGTTTTATTCAAACCACGTCTTGGCCATGTGATATTTAAAACAGTTACATCAAGTACATTGATTCAATTTATCTAATATGAACCTTGAACTTACATATTTTAGAAATACGTGGAGCTCTTTGTGCTTCTGAGGATTCACTGTAGCCTCAAATAGAGGAAGGAAAATGTTCTCAAGCATCTTGGCAAAATTAGGAATCAACTTGCGTGACTTGAAAATGTCACTAGAAGAAATAAACATCACATAATTATAAAACAAGATGTACCATTTTTGGAAAATACTGAATATGTTAAGAATGAATGTAGCTACTTACTATATTCTGGGCACCTGAATGATCCAGCGCATGTTTGGAGAGTACACTTTGTGCTGAATAAACCAATGGGAGAGACTTTCCCATTCCTCTGGGGAACGACCATAGATGGACAGTCGTGGTTCGGCATGCTGGTACTTGCTCTCCTCCAGATCATGTGCCACTTCCTAAAAGAGACAAAAAGACAAATTCATGCTAAATTTATACTGCGCTTAGTGCATGACATGTAATGATGTGCATTTCTGCATTTAGCACATGCTTTTATCCAAAGGGTGGAACAAATCAATGTGTCAAGGAGCCACTACTATACAAGTTAGTTTGTTTTTTCTTAAAGAGCCCCTATCATAGCATTTGAAATGTTCCTATTTTTGTTTTAGGAGTTCCCAAAAACAGTTTAACAAGCATGCAAGGATAAAAAAAACACTTTATTTGTCTTATAATATGCATTTATTTTTAACTGATTTGCTCACCGACTTCCAAATGATTCGTACAACGACTCATTTTTCCAAACCACTCCTTTGCGTGACGCTAATCGGCGGTGATTGGTCAGACGACAGACCCAGTCTGTTTGTTAGCATAACGCATAAACATATTGATAAAGCACTGCAGTGCTACAAGACGATCTATTCTTTATGACAACTCCAATAACAGCGACAAACATTTCACATATTTAAAAAAAAAATTGACATTGGAGACCTAGAATCTGCGCTGAGCGTAACTTACACACACACATACTTATCGCGCCTTCCCTCCTCGCGCCCGACGCTACAAAACCGTTCAAAACCCATAAAAGCAACAATTATTAATAATACTTACAGGTTGTGATTCGAAGGAGGAAGCTGATCCATATACACTGGGTAAGTTCGTTACTGAGCCCTCCTTCAGGAACAACCGCTTGCGAATCCACATTTGAATTCATTTATGTTTTTGAACGATTCGTAATTAAAATGATGAGAACACAATCGGGCTATACTGTTGTGGTATCGTTGCAAATATGAACTCTAACCACCGATTCTTCACATGCTCGTCCCTGATAAATGAAAACAAAGTGGCTGAACTATCTTTGTATTGTAGAACACAGCGTCTTCTCGACATGATGAAGTATTTGAACGTGTAGACTTCAAGTTTACACGCAGTAACTGGGCGCAGCCAATACAGTACGTCTCTACGTCACGACGACGAACCAGCTAATGACTCGTTTCAAAAACAATTCATTTCATAGACTCCGAGTCGACTCTCACTTTTGAAAGACAATAACTTTATATACGGTGCACTTTCAGATATAAATCTTTGCAGGATGTTTTCATTCCCTTAGAGCTATATTCCACACCATATGAACAGTCATTTTCAAAAATCCATGATAGGGGCTCTTTAATTTCCCTCAACAGGTCCATCCACTACACTCTTAGAAGAAATGGTTCTATTTAGAACCAGAAATGGTTCCATCCCCCGCTTCATATTTGGAACTCCAAAATGGTTCTATATAGAACCAATTTTTTGGTAAAAGGTTCTATTGGCCAAGGTTACTATATAGAACCCAGAGGAACCTTTTTTTAAGAGTGTATAGAATTTCAAATACGTAGCGCTGATAGAACCTTTTAAGGTTCTATATAGGACCTTTTCTTCTAAGAGTGTATACTGAGATACTTGGTGCTTGTGTATAGTTTGACTGGTTTTTTATGACAAAATGACTATACCTTGATTAAGCGGGCAAAATACTCTCCTTCGATGTAATTGTCAGTCTTCAAGTAGATTTCCCTTAGCTCACTTGCTCCTACTGGATTGTACTTGGAGTTGAATTTGTCAAAGCGGTGAAAGGTTTGTCTGCCCTGTGAATACACCAAACATGATGCACACTGTACAAGCAACTAGCATATCCTCGGGCTGTAAACATAGATAAGACGTTACTTACGGCATGGACATCTAAGGAGTCTACAGTAAGATCATACGGGTCCATGTTCAGGTTGTTAAACACCTGTTTGAGAGTTAGTTTAAGCCCTGCCTTCTCCAGGACGACTCTCTCTGCATCAGTTTTATTGGTGGTTTGGATGAAATCAAGCAGGTGTTTCTGGCTCATACATGCCGCTGCATGAATATGTGTGTCTACCTGTAAGAAAGCACGTGTGTACATTTAGACCGCAGTGGATATCACGTTTACATAAACCAATGAGTGTTTCAAATGATACCTTTCTGACATTGTAGAAATCCCTATGAGGAACACCCTTGAGTTCTTTTAGCTCCGCCATTTCGTTGAGCATTTCATGTAGGTAAAACTTTGACCCAAGGAAGTTTAGTCGTCTATGGCAGTATGTCTTCCTGTTTAAAGAAGAAACATGTTCAGCTTTACATCTTGGAGACTTGATGACCGCTGTGGTAATATTGGATGGAGACTTACGTAGGCCCATCAATGATCATGGCGAGCACATGACTCATGTCAATGGCAAATGTTTCCAGGTCTGGATAAGGCAAACAGCGTGGTTTGTTCATGCTCATGGCTTCATTGTTTTCATATACATAAATAATGCCATCCTTCATCTTCATCTGATAATTGAGGTTCTCTGGAATATTCTCCAAGCTGTAAGGGTCCTCTCCCTCACCAGGGCAGGGACAGATATCTGTGGAGAGCAGAAGGTTTCACTAAAACAAAAAAAGAAAGAAAGGCTACAGTAGGTAGACTTAGCTGGTGAAGCTGGTTGACTAGGAAAGTCTTGCTGGTTAAGTTAGAAAGAAGACATCAGTAGACCCAATACAGTTTTCCCCTTCAGAATCGGTCCCATTCTAGTGCTTATTTTCCTTAGTTGTTCTTATTTGAGCTACACATAACTCATGCCAACTCTTACGTCTTCTAAAATTAGTTCAACGTTGATGTCTTGGGAAGGGACATAAAGAGGAACATCAAGCAAACATTTGTAATCGTTTACCGAGCCATAAATAAACCTAGAATGAGAACATGGTCTCCATCCAAGTCACATCTGGTTATGAACCCTCTGCAAAAGTAGATGTACCTGGAAGAGTTTCATCATCTTCTGTCCACCTTTCATTTGCTGCAATACGTAGGAACTGTGTAGTGGTCCGTGGGAACCGGTGATATGCCAGTTTTGAGTATTTCTCTCGAATAAAGAGAGCTTTTAGCAGACTTTTAGCTGCTTGCTCATAATCCTCAACTGTAATCTGAAAGTGCACAGTGATTGTGAAACAAAACATGATCAGCTGTTAAAAGAGCCTTTATTTGAACTTTCAACAAATTATGATAGAATGTAGAAAAAGGTGGTTGGTTGTTCGTTCTACGAATACACACCCCAGCACAGTAGTCCCCGCTAATGATGACTCTTTGGTACTCCGGCAAATTTTGTGAGATTGAGGAGCAGGTCGAGGAAGGGGAAATTAGGGGGGTCGCCACACCCCGGACACTCTCCGTACTTAATGGGACTTGCAGTGACATAGATTGAGATCGAATAATCTTAAAACTCTTCTTCCTACAGAGGATTAAAGCGAATGGGGGCTAAAAATTAAATTGGTAATTCACTAGGCACATGAATCATTAATTGGCCAGCTGGAAAATCCAATGAAATCTTGCTTCTGATGGTAGCTGGTTTGTTTTCAAGATGGTCCAAGGTGGTCATTAAAGGATAATTCCGGTATTTAACACCTTGAGTCTATTTTGTAGTTTGTTTTGAATGAAATAGAGTGGTGGACTTAGAAATTTTGACAATGGGTCCTGTTTCGAGTTTTTGACTTTTTTAAAATCGCCTGTGACAGCGTTAGACTGGGTGTCTATGGGCATGCACAAACATGTCCTTAAAACAACACTTAACGTTCATTTTCAAAACTGTGCAACTCACCGAGTGGTTGGTGGTGTTCGTTGATGATTAAAAACAAATATATCGGCGCTATGTATGCTTTCAATCCGTGTTGTTTGCTATTGTGGAACTATTTATTCAGACACCTCACAACCGCGTATAAACTTCCGCTCGATATTTGAGTCTGAAGCGTTAGCACACTCCCGACCACTTGATGGCGACTACCAGGACGCTGTATGGAAAAAAAGTTCGGGAGCACAGTTGCTCTGCTCACGCTAGCCTTCTGAGAGACGGAGAACCGAGTGAAAAGACTACAAACAAATGTAAACAGACCCCTTTCCGTTCCCGGTAGCTAGCGCAGTAATATCAACGAGCACTGAGTCCTCCAGCAGACATCAATGCGATTTTAAAAAATGACAAATAAAACACGCCAGAAACGGTATTTCGCTACGCTACTTGTTTCAGAACATCAACGAACACCACCAACCACTCGGTGAGTTGCACAGTTTTGAAAATGAACGTTAAGGGTTGTTTTAAGGACATGTTTGTGCATGCCCATAGACACCCTGTCTAACGCTGTCACAGGCGATTCTAAAAAAGTCAAAAAGTCGAGACAGGACCCAATGTCAAAATTTCTAAGTCCACCACTCTATTTCCAACATGACATCATGACTTTTGCGTAAACATACACGCCACTTTCGAGTCAGGTGGAGTTTTATCTCTACGCATTTTGAGCTATCCGCGTGTATGCGTGTATGTCTACGCCATTAACGTCCGCGTCATTGTGCGTGTCTGTACACGCAGTCAAATCTCCAGTCATAAATGCCATTAACCCCAGTGACGGTTAGGTTTAGGGACGGGGTTGAGGTAAGTCATATATTTATATAACGTTAAGTCAACGGCGTTCATAAACACGCTGAAAGGCGATTATGTGTCTTGATAGCACACCAAAAATGAAAATACGAATTGGCGTGGCATACACACGCTACTTCATGAGATCAGTCTGCTATTTCATTCAAAACAAACGACAAAATAGACACAAGGTGTTAAATATCGGAATTATCCTTTAAGGTCATTAACTGGCACAAGTGGTTTCCAATCATGGAGGACTACTGTCCTGCACAGTTTAGCTCTAACCCTAATTAAACAGCTACTAAAAGGTCTTCAGGATCACTAGAAATGTCCATGCAGGTATTCTTTGACAGGATGGAGCAACATTCTGCAGGACCTTAGGATTGGACACCCTGGGTCTACATGGTTGACTTGTTGGTGGACTTGGTTTCAACCAGACCATATTGGTTATGCTGGTACCAAACTTGAACAGCAGCAAACCAGCTACCATGATCAAAAGACCAACTTGTCCTCCATTAACTGGTTTGGCCAGGTGTTTCAAACCAGATGATGCAACTGGTAGCAGTCTACAGTGAAAAACAAAATGATGCTGACCGTTTGGAGCTTTCTTCTGACTGTTGCTCAGCCAGTTCTCTGAGTAGCTCCCTCTGTCTGGCTTCCTGCAGGCCAATGGGACAGTCCTCAGGGACAGTGTACATGGAAAGGACATCTTTAGTGTCCTCTTCCTTTATTGCCGAGGCATACACCTTCTCTGCCAGTAGACGAACTTCCTCATCCACATCACTCAGGGCGATCTTCGGAAACTGCCGCGGCATATCTGTAAAGAAGCATGTTTTAACACACCTGCTGGATATTTGAGGCGTGGTTTACGAATGCCCAGAGCCGTATTATTGGGTGCTATGAATGTCTAACAAATGCGCCTGTGCTCCCTCCCCGTTCTGTGATTGGTTCCCTATTTCAGGGGAAAATTTGGTTTTGGTGTCCAGACTGCCTAGTAGCGCGCTGTGGCAAGGCAGCATGGGGAAACCCAGGCTAGCGATCCCATAAGTGTGTCCCATTTTTAAGTCATATTGAAATCAAAGAAGTGTTTAGTGTTCAAGAGTGCTGTACTAGTCCGTCAGTTGCTGTCACTGCTAAAACAACAGTGTTAGTTTGATGAATGTTTCATGGCTCATGTCAACACGCTTGCTGTAAATAGTCCTGAGATGCCAGGCCGTATATTTAGGCCAGCAAAGTCAGTCACTAGGCCAGTGCACAGCTGCAGACAGTTATGCTTGTGTAAGGACAGATCAAGTGTCCGAGCCTTGGCTTTGACTTCTCCCTGAACAGTTAATAACATCGTCCCCAGTGGTCACATCAAATGCTATCCAGGGCAAAAAACAGATCCCTTTGTCATGGTTTCCATTCTTCATGGTCGTTCCAGGACACTCCCATACCAAGTAGAATGTGTCCTTGTCATACTGACTGTTGTACCAGCTGTGTAACCAAAGACATCTGAGAACAAGCTAGAGCATATCTGGCATGAAACTGGAGCATATTCTACTTAGATCTATTGATGATCACAATCACTCTCCCTGATCGCAAGCTTCAATATTTCCTCCATTACACAAGCCTGGTTACCGTTACAGTTTTAAAAATAAAATAAAAAACTGCAGCATTTCCATTAACCGATGGTATGCGACTAAAACATAATTTTTCCCAACATGACATCATGACTTTTGCGTAAACATACACGCCACTTTCGAGTCAAGTTGCGTGTTCTCTACGCATTTTGAGCTATCCGCGTGCATCCACGTGTATGCATGTATGTCTACGCCATTAACGTCCGAGTGATTCCGCGTGTCTGTACACGCCGTCAAATGTCTGCGCGAAACGAAGCAAAATGTACATCTACATCTGGGGAGCGATCTTTTTTTTCCCTAGGATGGTGAGGGAACAGTCATAAATGCCATTAACCCCAGTGACGGTTAGGTTTATGGACGGGGTTGAGGTAAGTCATATATTTATATATACTACAGTAATAACAATAAGTCAACAGCGTTCATAAACACGCTGAAAAGCGATTATGCGTCTTGATAGCACACCAAAATGGAAATATGAATTGGCGTGTCATACACACGCTACTTCATGAGATCAGTCTGTTTTTCCTCTCGCTATTCCAAAAATCATGGCGACGGATGTTGGTAGGTTTACGCATATTGCACTAGCCATCATTTTCAATCGAAGGAGACGTACACGTGTTATCCAGGCATTAATAAATGATAAATTGTGGCATTTCTTTGTCATTTAGAATCCAGTATTACCGTAATTCTTTTGTCATTTATGATTAACTTTCATCTTGTGTCCAAACATACTGCGCCATCTTTTTGCGATATATGGGGGTGTTTGCCTTCATTGGGCATATTCTCAATTCGTAATTTTAATTCCCGCAATTTGGAGGGCAATGAAAATACAGCTATTGAAATCAAATTCTGTCAAAAAAAAAAAAAGCTGACTAAGGGCCGGTTCACATATAGCGCCTAAAAACGTGTAGAAAACGCTGGGCGTAGAAAACGGTTGCGCTTCAGTTGGTTCTTGTCACATGAGCTCTTGTGTGCGTATCGTGCGGTATTCGGAAAAGTTGAGATGTTTTTATCTCGACGCGGCGCGGACGCGCATGGAAAAAACGAGTTCGTCGCACCGCGACCGCATAGCTTTCATTATGAGCGCGCATACCGTGCGCCTACATTTGAAATAACGAACTTGAGCGCGCAAAAGATGCAATATGTGAACCGGCCTTAAAGGCATTCTTTAGATGCTCTTAATTAGAGCCAGACCGATATATCGGCAGGCCGATATTAGGCATTTCCCAAACTATCGGTATCAGCACAGCAGTTATAATGGCCGATAAATGAATATTTCAAAAATAAAATAAAAACGGACGAAACACGCTTGAACCATGTCATGAGTGTTGGAGTTGTATAGTTTGTCCACCAGAGGGCACTCAACACCGCTCCTGTTGGCAACACTCGTTGTGTTGGTCACGATACATACATTGCTTGAATAACAATTAAAAGAACATCCCCATCAGTTCTCTTAACTCAAATAAGCATGACAAAATTTGTGACGATCATGTCCAGTTTCAAATAAATAAATAAATAAATGAAATAAAATATCGGCCGATATATCGGAATATCGGATTTTAAAACCTAAAAATATTTGTATCGGTATCGGCCTTCAAAATCCTTTATCGGTCAGGCTCTACTCTCAGTTTGGTTTTTATAGACTATTGCATCCGTTTTAAATGCTGTGAGAATGACAAGGAGGTTCTACCCTGCCACTGTACCAAGAAGACTTGCCAGAAAATAGTTACTGGTTCTGGAAACCTGACATGCACAGCTGTGCGACTGCTGCCATTCTTACCTTCAACCCCCGTCAGCGCCATCTCGGCTTCGGCTGTTCTTAGCGGGTGCGCTTCAAAATGAGTTACTTGGTATATGTTTGGGTGTGCATGTGTGTGGTGTGAGCCATGTCCAGTGGCACTCTGAGAAACTGCTGTCGTCTAACTGCCGTTTTGTTTTCTTGAGTATCTCTCTCCCTCTCTCTATTTTAAGAGGTAGAAAGCCTCACGTCCACAGAGCTACTAATCCTTTGAATATGTCACCACCGCCTGTCAACAAAAAGCGACCCTGGATCCAACGGAAAACCGCTTACCAACACTCCCAACCCATCTCATGCGTACACACAAACCTGGCTTTCCCATAAATATAATATCCAGCCCCACAAAACCCAGGGCTGATCTCCAAAACCCAACTGTCCACGTGAACGAAGTCTGTGGCCAAAAGAGCATCTGCTTTGACAGCTTCAGCCATCCCTCACCCCCCGAGAACAGCGTTTAATCCAAGCTCTGACCTTGCTTTAGTTTATGCACGTATCATTTGAGCCCCAGATAAACAGTCCTGCTGGCCATTAGCAGGGGTCTACATAAGGTAATCACCACCGAAACTGATACCTCTTGGTTATTTCAGAGCTTGAACTGGGTGTTGACAGAAAGGGTGCTGTTCATGTTGTCCAAGAGCATGGGAGCATGTCCAGCATCTATTTGTATCACATCCACTTGAAACCATAGAATAAACAAACCATCTCTCTCTTTGCCTTCACAGAGAGAGTGATCGTTTGAAGTGCACAGCAAGATCCACTGTAAAAAAATCATTGTGAGGGGACAAAGGGGAAGTAGGTTTACCTGATCCAACTGTTGTCCTTTATGTTCCTGTAACCCCTGCTTTTATCTCATACCTTATCCAGCTGGAGCTCCAACAGCAAAACCCACCCAGACCAAGTCCGCCTGTCAGCCTGACCTGAAAACTGGAGGCAAGTCACATGATGGCGACACAATCCCGGTGATGTGTTGGCTATTATTACAGGCTGCTCGGACATGGCAGGGGGAGGAACTGGAAGTGGATTAAGATACAGCTTGAATATCTCATTCTCTCTCCCATATATCAATCAGATGGAGTTCTGGATCATGTGACTGAGGGATTTGAGGGTCTGCGGAGATTAATGTAGCACAGGCAAGTTCTAATGGAGTTGATGAGTGCATGAGCAAAACCCAAGCCATGATCTGTTATATAAGCAGTGGATGTCTCTTTGAATGAGGCTGTAAATGCTTGTGTAAATAATGAATGACTACCACTCTGTTTTCTTGCACCCAAGGGTCTATTTGCTGGCCCTGTGCACAATGTAACTACACACAATCTATCAGGTTGTATAGCCGTCTTTGCATTTAAAGCTGAGGTAGGACGCATTGAATAAAAAGGCATCATTTACTTTAATCCATTATCATAAAT
The DNA here is from genome assembly GCF_016745375.1 of Pimephales promelas. The sequence continues at coordinate 2,084,568 of NW_024121399.1, read as the reverse complement.
AATAGCATTTCCTATTAGCAAGAAATCACTTTCTCTGCTTTTCCAAAGGGACATTTCTTCTTGCACACTCAGGTTTCACTCTTGCTCGAGCCGTTATCAGCACGATCTTTGCTAGGGGTTAAAAGGATCGTGGTTAATCCGTGATCCGTACGGACCAGGGGCCCTATACCATGAAACCGGTTTAGGTGGCTAGCCAGCTATGTTTCAGTTTAGTTTGTACCAACCCTGGGTTTTAGGTACCACGAAAGTGGTTTTGGTTTTTAGCAGTGTTCATCGCCATAGTAACTAACCTCATTATGTTCCAGGTAAGAGGATGCAAACCGAACTTATACACCAGTCAGCTGTGAGCAAAGTGACACATGTATGATGCGATACACAGCAAAAGTGATTTTAAAAGAGAAAATCACGGCTTTTAGTAAATAAATTTGTTTGATTTAGAAATTATTTCTGTAATTATTATACCCTAAAATGATCTCACGTGTACAATTTCCAGTTCATCAATTATTATTACGCAGATTTTAAATGAATACATACTAATTATTTGTGATATATATATTGTGATTATTTACTTTAGTGTATTCTGTGGAGAATAGCCATGGGCAATCTGTCTTAGCTCAGACTGGCCAACTTTGTCTAAACCCTGTCAATGTCAAAAGCTAGAATAAAAAAAAAAAGAATACGTACAGTATATAAAGGGAAATATAAATATGCTTTAGAATCAATAAATGAAGCTATAAAATGACTACATGTGAGCTGTTCAATTCTCTCTATACCTTTATCAACTGTATAAACTAACTTCACAACTTTTACTTGCACTAATATACAGTAGAGAGACTTTCTTTTAGTTGTCCTCTTTCACAGACAGCTAATTTCTTCTTGCTGTGGAAATTTGTTTAAATTCTTTTTATTTTAATACTTTTATTTAATATGTGAATTATATGGAAGCTTGTTTCCGCCACTGAATAAAAATTTTGTAAAAAAATAATTGTGACTTTTTATCTCACAAGATCTCTTGTGAGATATGAAGTCAGAATTGTGAGAAATAAAGTCACAATTGCGAGATAAAAAGTCGCAATTGCGTGTTATAAAGACAGAATTGCAAGATATAAAGTCAGAATTGTGTGATATAAAGTCGCAATTCTGAGAAAAAAAGACAGAAGTGCGACTTTTTTCTCACAATTGCGAGTTTACATCTCGTAATTCTGACTTTATAACACATAATTGTGAGTTTATATGTCGAAATTCTGAGATTCTCAGAATTGTGAGATATAAACTTGCAATTGCGAGTTATCAGGCCAATTCTAAGGGGAAAAAAATACTTTTCCCTTATATCTTGCAATTGTGACTTTATATCACGCAATTGTGACTTTATATCTCGCAATTGTGACTTTATATCACGCAATTCTGACTTTATATCTCGTAATTCTGACTATATCACGCAATTGTGACTTTATATCACGCAATTCTGACTTTTTATCTCGCAATTGGGACTATATCTCACCATTGTGACTTTATATCTCGCAATTGTGACTATATCTCGCAATTCTGACTTTATATCTCACAATTCTGACTTTATATCACACAATTCTGAGTTTATCTCGCAATTGGGACTTTATAACTCACAATTGTGATTTTATATCTCGCAATTGTGACTTTATATCTCGCAACTCTGACTTTATATCTCGTAATTCTGACTTAACATCTCGCAACTCTGAGAAATACTGTATATTCCGAATTGTGAGATAAAAAGTCGCAATTACCTCTTTTATTTTTCATATAGAAATTAATTTCAATGAGTTTTGAAAAGTTTTCACTCTCTCAGCATGTGATTGGCTGTTCGCTACTGATGTCACACCAATACTCCTAAACTCAGGATCAAAGCCGGAGTTGACAGAGAAAGTTGATGATCAGCATCATGGTACCAACAAAGCCTGTTTGGATTGGTTTAGTTTTGTCAACTCGAATCTAATCCTGCAACCCTGGTAAGCTAAAACATATCAAAAATGTATTTCAAAGTGAACTATCCCTTTAAGTGATCCATGCATTCGGTCTTAAAGAGACGGCAACCTGCTTCTAAGTCATTGATGTTGTCAAACAACAAAACACAGCTTTAACAAAGATGAATTGATATTTTATACACCGGACACTATAATGTTATTTTACATTTAGGCCTAATTATTACATATCTGTACCAAATTGCACTAAAGTTAGACATTACTTTGTTATATTATTATATATCTATGCTTGTAATTAGTGAATTTGATCTTAACACCCCTATATATACCCCTAAATACAAAATGCTGATGTGTTATTGCTTGATGAAGCTTATAAGACTACTATGAGAATATCGTGAGATTCAAGACTGGAGGACCGACTTGTGGCAGGGATGCAGACAGGAATAACAGGACCCATGTTTGTAACCCCCTTTATACTAAAAACGTCCTAAACAAACTCTATTCTCGCTCATTGTAAATCACGGTATCATACCTACATGTTTCTTCTATCTTGTACTTTTACTAGAATTTGCATTGCGGCACTTCTCATGTCACTGGCTCCTTCTGATGAATTATGCTGTAGCATTCCTTTGGAAGGCATTTGCTTACTTTATTAACAAAATAATGTAAATGTTTCTGCTTATTTTAGGCCCAGGATAACATTCCTAGTTGCCCCCATCTGGTAGGAATCAGAAACAATTCCTGAATGATGAAATAAAAAGTGCTGCCTTAAAAACAAATTACATTTCTGATACTGATATTAGACAGTCTCTTGATGCAGGATAGAAAGAGAGAGAGAGAGAGAGAGAGAGAGAGAGAGAGAGAGATGATAATGGCTCACCCTTTCCTATACATGGGCTGGAGAGCTGCTTCACTATGGGTGTCTGGAGTCTTCGCATCATTTCCTGTGTGCTCAGGCTTGGAGAGAGAAAGGACAAAACAGCATGATGAATAGGTGGGTATTTCTCAGCATATTTGCAACAGATTTGAATGAATGAATAAGGCATTTATGTATTTATATATAGATTTGACGCCATGTTGAATAAGTACATCTATTTCTAACCATTGATTACAATTACCCATAAAAGGAATCAATAAACACATACAAAACACTTTTGAAGCATACATATATGATATTAGTGTGGTTTGCACTGCATCACGAGAAAGAGAAATACGCATTTATTTATAATGTAATAATGTTAGTAATCTTATTGAAACACTTACCCTGCCTCAGATCTAACAGAACCCTGTGTCTTTTCTGCAGCTGCACCGCAAATACAAACCCATAATGTTCTCACAGGAAAGAAATTAAAGGAAAAGGAGAAGAAGAAAAAAAACTCACTCAGTTCTGCCCCCCAGTGATGAATGAGATATGGCACTTGAAATTCACTAAGTAAAGAGAGGAAGCAGTCACTAGACAGTGTAGGGATGAGAAAAGTAAAGGAGTATATTTTCTTTCTGTCGTAGGCTAATTCATTATTGCCCCCTTGTGGAGATGTGTACATATGTCTTTCAACAACAAAAAGTATTTGGACATTTACTATCCTTCCTTATTAAAAATTGAGGAATGTCATTGAATACCAAACCAAGGTCAATTACACATAGTCCTAATAAAAAAGTGCTTTACTATTGACCAGACAGACACTTAGCCCAACCAACCCCAACCAGCCATCCCACAAAAAAGTATATGTGTCTTTATGCTTTTAGTTTATTAGTAGGCCTAATATTTTAGTGTAAAAAAAAAAACAGTGCACTTTAAATTTGGTGGACGACCGCAGTTCTATGACTTTAAATGTTGCTTATTTGGACTTGTAAAAAATCCTTTACCAATAGACTAAATCGGATTTTCATTTGTATGCTAGTGGGTAGAAAAAAATTACAACACAAATTAAATATCCCAGTAAAATAGCTTATTAAATTTGCTTTGGCTTTAACACAGCGGCAATATAAAAGTCAATTATTATTATTATTTAAATCATTTATATTTATACTTAGCATGATCCCATTTTCTGCTATTACACTGTAGGTGGGTCTTCATACATGCAAAAAAATATAGCTAATTTTATAATTAAGGAAGGGAATTATATCTCCTGCAAGGGGATTATAATATTTGGGGGTTTTAGGCATTAAATAGGAAAACACACTGATCTATTGACATCGCATGACGTCTATTGATGACGTCTCGCTATCGCTATCTCTCTCTCTCTCGCTCGCTCTCTCAAACTCAAACATTACGAGACATTTAAGCGGAAGCGACTTAACAATTAAATAATATCGGGACAGCCCCACATGCACACTGTAATTGACATCACACACTCTCTGATGCTCTATGGACAGTAACAGCTCAACCCTCCGTTATTTCTAAAACGACGCAATTAGTAACGGACGCTTATGCTGTTATGGAAAGATGCGTTGTTTCACATTTTACCTGGCGTTGCTTCAGCGTGACGGTCTCCTCTCCTGCACATTTCCCCGCTGCGCACTCATTCGATGATGGGCGGGGAAAAGTAGAATGACAGAAGTGATCATGCACCAATTACAACAAAGAATCTCGAGTCTCATAAAACAACACTGGACACAGTTAAAGGGGAAGCTAACAGGACAGGAGCAACAAAACAATTGCTACGCATATATATATTATTTATCCTTAGAAGTCGTTTAGAAAGTCAAACATATGTCTTTCAAATAGACCTTCAAAAGGCAAATACAATTGTATCTTAATTTTAAATGGACAAAATATATTTAACAATTTCTTGCAATTTGAAAAATATTTTAAAAGTTAAATAAACATTTAATGACATATTAGCCATTCACATATTTCTACACTAATTAATTCAAATTCAATTATTCAAATTATATTCACATTCAAATTAATAAAAAATAAAACAAAAACTACCCCGTGGGGGAAAACAGAACCAGTCAGCTTCACTTGGCAGGACAAGACTTGGCAGCAGGACACGACATGGCTTCAGGGATCAGGACCCAAGGAATGTAAGACGAACTTGCACAGGACTGAAAACACAAGGAGAATAAGGGTACGTTTACACAGCAACGATATGCTTAAAACTGAGAAGTTTGCGTTTTCAGGCACCCGAAGCGCTGTTGTCGTCTAAATGAACAACTAAAATTATTAAAAAAGTATAAGCATAGGCATAACAAAGTTTTACGACTCCAGTCACCGTCCAGTGTCCAGAGACGAATCCAGTCCTCGTCCAGTTTCCAGAGACGACTCCAGTCTCCGTCCAGTGTCCAGAGACGACTCCAGTCCCCATCCAGAGAAGACTCCAGACAACTTCAGACCCCTTCCAGAGTCCAGAGACGACTCCAGTCCCCGTCCAGTGTGTTCAGTGTCCAGAGACGACTCCAGACAACTTCAGACCCCTTCCAGAGTCCAGAGGTGACTCCAGTCCTCGTCCAGTGTCCAGAGATGACTCCAGTGTTCAGAGACGACTCCAGTCCATGTCCAGTGTCTAGAGATGACTCCAGTCCCCGTCCAGTGTCCAGAGACGACGCCAGTCCTCGTCCAGTGTGTCCAGTGTCCAGAGACGACTCCAGAGAACTTCAGTCCCCTTCCGGAGTCCAGAGGTGACTCCAGTCCTCGTCCAGTGTCCAGAGATGACTCCAGTGTCCAGAGATGACTCCAGTCCTCGTCCACTGTCCAGAGACGACTCCAGTCCTCGTCCAGTGTCCAGAGATGACTCCAAGGTCCAGAGATGACTCCAGTCCTTGTCCAGTGTGTCCACTGTCCAGAGATGACTCCAGACAACTTCAGACCCCTTCCAGAGTCCAGAGGTGACTCCAGTCCTCGTCCAGTGTCCAGAGATGACTCCAGTGTCCAGAGCTGAATCCAGTCCTCGTCCAGAGATGACTCCAGTCCCTGTCCAGTGTCCAAAGATGACTTCAGTCCTCGTCCAGTGTGTCCAGTGTCCAGAGACGACTCCAGACAACTTCAGTCACCTTCCAGAGTCCAGAGGTGACTCCAGTCCTCGCCCAGTGTCCAGAGATGACTCCAGTCCTTGTCCAGTGTCCAGAGGTGACTCCAGGGTCCAGAGATGACTCCAGTTCTTGTCAAGTATATCCAGTGTCCAGAGACGACTCCAAACAACTTCAGTCCCCTTCCAGAGTCCAGAGGTGACTACAGTCCTCGCCCAGTGTCAAGAGATGACTCCAGTCCTCGTCCAGTTTCCAGAGAAGACTCCAAACGTCCAGTGTCCAGAGATGACTCCAATGTCCAGAGGTGACTCCAGTCCTCGTCCAGAGATGACTCCAGTCCCTGTCCAGTGTCCAAAGATGACTTAAGTCCTCGTCCAGTATTCAGAGACGACTCCAGTCCCTGTCCATTGTCTAGAGATGACTCCAGTCCCCGTCCAGTGTCCAGAGACGATGCCGGTCCTCGTCCAGTGTGTCCAGTGTCCAGAGATGACTCCAGACAACTTCAATCCCCTTCCAGAGTCCAGAGATGACTCCAGTCCTCGTCCAGTGTCCAGAGGTGACTCCAGTCCTCGCCCAGTGTCCAGAGATGACTCCAGTGTCCAGAGATGACTCCAGTCCTCGTCCAGTGTCCAGAGACGACTCCAGTCCATGTCCAGTGTCCAGAGATGACTCCAGTGTCCAGAGACGACACCAGTCCTTGTCCAGTGTCCAGAGATGACTCCAGGGTCCAGAGACGACTCCAGTCCTTGTCCAGTGTCCAGAGATGACTCCAGACAACTTCAGTCCCCTTCCAGAGTCCAGAGGTGACTCCAGTCGTCGTCCAGTGTCCAGAGGTGACTGCAGTCCTCGTCCAGTGTCCAGAGATGACTCCAGTGTCCAGAGGTGACTACAGTCCTCGTCCAGAGATGACTCCAGTCCCTGTCCAGTGTCCAAAGATGACTTCAGTCCTCGTCCAGTGTTCAGAGACGACTCCAGTCCCCGTCCAGTGTCCAGAGACGACGCCAGACCTCGTCCGGTGTGTCAGTGTCCAGAGACGACTCCAGACAACTTCAGTCCCCTTCCAGAGTCCAGAGATGACTCCAGTGTCCAGAGATGACTCCAGTCCTCGTCCAGTGTCCAGATACGACTCTAGTCCTCGTCCAGTGTCCAGAGATGACTCCAGTGTCCAGAGATGACTCCAGTCCTCGTCCAGTGTCCAGAGACGACTCTAGTCCTCGTCCAGTGTCCAGAGATGACTCCAGTGTCCAGAGATGACTCCAGTCCTCGTCCAGTGTCCAGAGATGACTTCAGGGTCCAGAGATGACTCCAGACAACTTCAGTCACTTTATTCCAGAGTCCAGAGGTGACTCCTGTCCTCGCCCAGTGTCCAGAGGTGACTCCAGTCCTCGTCCAGTGTCCAGAGTTGACTCCAGTCCTCTTCCAGTTTCCAGAGACGACTCCAGACGTCCAGTTTCCAGAGATGACTCCAGTGGGACTGGAGTCACCTCTGGACACTGGGCGAGGACTGGAGTCACCTCTGGAGTCTGGACTCTGGGAGGGGACTGAAGTTGTCTGGGGTCATCTCTGGACACTGGACGTCTGGAGGTACATAGCCCTTTCAATGTTATTGATTTAATGTAATACAAGGCACACCAAAACTGACTTTACAAAACTTTGGGAGAAATAGTTTGGGTCACAATATCAAAAAAACTTTCCTGTTGCTCAAACAGTATAGTGTTGACACTTGCAACGCCAATGTCATGGGTTTGATTCCCAGGGAAAGCAAGAACTGATAAGAATGTAAATGTGCACTTTGAAATGCAATGTAAGTCACTTTGGATAAAAGCGTCTGCCAAATGCATAAATGTAAATGTTAATATATGACCTCTAATCTGAATATATACAGACTGCAAAGTATGAATGAGTTGTTGGTTGATCACAGACAGGAGTAAAGAGTAATGAGGTGTGGATGAGTGAGGCAGATGGCATCAATCCCAGAATACATTTGGAAATTCCAGGCAAAAGAACGCTAACTCCATTAATTATATAACCACAAGGTGGAGCTATAGCATTAAAATTAGATAATGATTTAAAACACTATTTTCAGCTGCAAGGTGAGAGTTATGGTTGTAGTCTGACCCCCTTGAAAAAGGATTTAGTCAAATTAGCAATTTCAACAATAAGTATATTTTTTAAATTGTTTTTTTTTTTTTTTTTCAAATATTTTAGAAACCACAAAAGTGCCTAACTTATCAGGAGGAACACTGAAAACATAAACTCGTTATAAAAAGTTGCTGTTTTTGACTCTAGAAGTTGATTTACGATTTTTGGCATCAGAAAGTGTCAGATATTCCAGGCTTACTGACTACCACAATAAATCGACAAATGTAAACAACCCATCTTTGGCGGGAACAGTTTATCAACGAAGGCTAAACATCTGCGTTTTCATCCTGAATTCAGTGGACGGTTCTTAAACGAAAACTCAATGTTTTCCTGACACTGTATGTGTTCATTTGGGATTAGCATCATATGGTGCTTCAATATTAAGGCGACGTGAGTGCAACAGTAAAAAGTGTATTTCGGAAGTTCCATCTCATTAAGACAGGAATGGAAATGATGTGTTTAAGTGGAATGTCCTATGAAGCGCCTCCCAACTCTGCTCTACATCCTACAAACCGGTCCCCTGCAGAGCTCTCATTAAACACAGTCCTGGCCCACAGCTCAATTACAGATAACTTGAGGTGAGTAGGTATGGAAAACGGAAAGAAGGAATGCACTTGGTACCCCGTTTGCCCTCCAGGGCCTTTAACCCCCAGTTTCATAGAAAAAAATGTGTCAGACTGAATGTTTGTGCTATTTTAACTGAAAGCAAATAACTTAAATGTCATTGTTTTGTCTCAAGATGCACACCAGTAATCTTTCCTTTCTATGGCATGTTTATAAAAGCTACTTAAATGTCCTAATTGAACCCAGGCCTAATTCTGGTTTAATCTATGCCTTGTCTGTAAAACCAGGTCAACATGTAATAACCCAGACCAGGTGCTGATCATCTGTCTGTACACCTGGCGTTCCAGATGGGGAACAATGGAGAGACGTTTTTCCTTTTACTACCTTCACTTCCTGTGGAATAAACAGACGAGTGCCAGAAGATATCAGCTTTAACTGTATGCAAAAGTTTATTGAATGACAACAGTAATTCATTTCACACTCAATCACACACGCACGCACGCACACACAAATAAAATAGATTCAATTTACAAATATATAATTGCATAAAACGTTATCCTATTACAACAGCTTGAGACATCCTTGACATAAATGAATAATATATATAATAACGCTACCTTCAATGCCCTTATTTTTTCCCCCGTACAAAAATAGCTCTATCTCTGTAAGTAGTATAAAGTAATATAAAACTATTAAATAGTGATATCTTTGACCATTTTTGTTTTCAAATATACATATACTTGCGATAAAAAAAAGAAATAGATTGCACATATCTCTATACAAATAATAACAATAACAGTGTTCAAGTAAGTTCGAATACAATCCTCGTGGACTGGCACAGACAATCCATATAATCAAAGGCATTCATCTTGCTTACAGTGTCCAAAAATGTGATTCCACATTAGAAACACCTTCATTGGCATTTAAAAAAGTCTCTTTCTCTCTGTGTATTCCTTTCTAGAATCATGAATCTTTCCCTGTTGAATTGGCTTGAAGTCCGACACAGTCACTGGACAGACACAGCTAAACTCGGGGCCGTAATCCCACCGACTGGTTCACCAGGAGGGCAGTCCAGGAGGTTCTGCTTTTCCCTGAGGCCAGTCCACTTCAGTGCAATGATATCCAAGGCACACTATTGTTGTTTCTGCGCTTCTCTTGGACGTTTTCTCCTCCGAGGACTGCCTTCAGGAGTCAAGATTGCTCTTCCAGCTCCTGTGCTTGGAAAAGAATGCGCTGGAGAACTCTTGGCAGGAGTCTGAGGCATTTGTAGAATTTGATATTTGGCCGCGTCCCGGAGAGCTCCCGCTCTGTGCGCTCACGTCCGTCTGAGTAGCGCTTCTAACCTGTGCAGGCGTGACTGAGAGTTTGAGCTTCTCCACTCCGTCCTCAGCCCTTTCCCCTCCCGTCTCAGTGTCAGTACTTTCTCTGGAACGGACCTTCGCCGCCGGCCGTACCCGAAGGGGTTGATCTTGTCCGCGGGTGCATTCCCGATCTTGAGCTTGTTGTTGAGGTCGTGGATACGGTGTGCCAGAACATGCACCGTGCAGGTGCCCAGCGAGCAGCCCGCTCTCCTGGACTGGTTGATGGAGTTCTTGGAGCGTTTTGTCCTTATGCTGATGCCAGTGCTGGAAAGACAGACAGGGGAAGAGGACGTTAATGCCCGGTGTTCCTGAGCAATTTCGTTTGGCACACAGCCTTAGTTTTTGACGTTGCTTGGTTCATGTGAAACTTACCTGGAACGTGGCCTCAAGTTGTCTTTGACATCGTCCTCTCTGACAAACTGGCTGTTGTCTAAAGTCCTCAGTGCAGCAAGGCTCAAATCCCTTTTTGATCTCTGCAGCCGGACACTACGAATCAAGAGGAGGAGGCATTTTCGTTAGAAACTTTTCAAGCAACGCCGAACATGACTAAAACCCCCAAATCAAACCACGTCAGCTTACCTTCTTTTCAGGTCGTGTTTTGCACTGTCCGCACTTGGTGCAACGGTGGCCAGCAGGCAGCAGCAGAAGATTGACTGCAGAATCAGTTGCATCGTGGCTGAAATCTTGAAGGAAAAAGCAAACGAATCATCTGTTAGATATCCACTTTGACAGAAACCTCCAATCACCTGCATGCAACTCCCCTACTCTGTGCCAACCATGCTTTGCTCACGCTTGCACAAGAGTCCAAAATCCAAGCTATTTACACTCACTCATCGTGCATTTATTTACAATGTCAAGCACTTTCTATGAATAAGTAAACTTGCAACTATGCGCAAGGTCCCTGATGACCAGCAAACGGTGGATTTTTACAAAGCAGAGTGTCTACAACTCCATCAGCACCCATTAAAAAAAGTATTAAGGCTAACTTTCCTGGCTTATGGATGCAAAACTGAGGCTCAGTTTCTTACATAACTGTGTGCATATTGACCTAAAAAAAGACACTGAGCAGCTAATAGAAACACATGCATACCTGTGTTGAAGTACTCTCAGGCTGGCTTTAGAAGTCTGTGTAGAAAGTAATCCAGAGGCGTTTGACTTGCTTGTGCAGCGCTGATACTCTGCTAATAGTCTGACTCGCCTCAGCAGGAGTTAGTGCATTTATACTGAAGGGAGATGGGAGGGGCTCGCGTCTCACACACTCTCTCATCCCAGAACTTCCTCTCTTAGCTCAGAGTAACCACCTCGATTACAGCATGACAGAGATGAAAACGAAACTCAGGATATTGATGGGTGATTACTTTTTATCGGTGTTTCTGGGAAGAATAGGCAACCGCCAATCTGGGGAATTCTTTGAAATATAGGCTACCAGTAACATTGCTCATGATTTTGGGCGTCGGTTTAGGGTTCAACAGTGTCAAAGACAGAACAAATGTGAAACACAAAATTTGTTTTACATAAACTTAATATGCATAAAAAATAATGGGTTTTGTAATGGGGATTTGACTAATTTTAACTGACACAAAGGTTTATCATAATTAATTATGCAACGAAGCGATTTAGTTTTAACAGTACACAAGTATCAAATAAAAAGATGTAGAGATTTTTTTATGTTTAAAGAGAAATATAATGCTTATGACAGTGTCTGAAAGGACCATTGAGCGTATACTGATTAATCTGATATTTAAAGTCATTTAGAAAATAAACAGTTGATCTATGAATACTGAGTCAGATTTTCTATGCAAGAGGTAAAACTGATTCGTCTATTCCTGGATATGTAAACACAGATAACGATTTGGGGGAGAATGCCTGCTGACCTTCACCTAGTTATACATTTTTATATGTATATATTTTAGACTAGATCAAATTACATCAAAATCAAAACTAAATGTATCTGGTATGAAGTCCATCAGTTCTATTTCAAATAAATGTGACACGTTAATTACTGTGCAATCCTGATGTATCCTTATATGGGAAGTCAAAGATTGCACAATATCCACACACTGACACCATCCACTTGTTTGCCTCTGCAGCCCATATATGGTGAATATTGTTTGTTAAACCAACATGTCATAGCCATCACAAGAATTGCTGATATTTGATCATGTATGATGAGGGACAGGTGAGAAGTAGGCCTATAGATCTACCTGTGCGTCACATGTTCAGGTATGCTACAGTTACAATGAGTCATTGTAAACACCCTGATGTCATTGAGCAATTTCATACTGTTGTTGTTTTGGGGTGATCTTAGGATTAGACATGAAATGTGAAAACTGCAACATTCCTTGAGAAATGTCATTTAGCTAACAAAAATGTAATTTAACTTGGAAGCATCTTGGTAAATACCAAAGTGTGTCATTCAGTAACTGCTTTATAGCCTATTGCAGAAACATTGCTTTATGTAATTTAATTGCGAGGATCTCACCAAAGCTGATGGGTTATGAACATTATTTTGCCTACTATAAACTAAAATGAGCCATGTCATTTAGTCTAGATATTTCATATGGTTACTTAGGCTACTATGTGAGTAATTTGTGGTCATTAGCTGATCCAAAAGAATTATGGATAATTTGGGCTGGTGAGTCTAAGATCTGAGCTGGTATACCACAGCTCGCAACCATGTTCCAAAACCAGCATAACCAGCTGATAGACATTCCAGTATAGGGACTTTGTCGTAAACTATACTTATGTAACTTTTCAAACTTCAAATCATTGTCTCACTTTTGTCAATCATCTATCTCAACTTTAGGATACCTGAGGGGGAGAAAATAAATAAACTTGCGAAATTCAGTGATCATTATCACACATTAGGCTACATAAAATATTATTTCGAATATTATTTTGAAACATTTACATGATTGTGGCATCATAAAAACAATTAAATTCTCTGAGACATGCGAATTACCAACTTTTGAATAGTCTACGTAGGACTTAAACAAACAAACAAACAAACAAACATGAATTCATTTTGCAGCAGTATAACATTACTCGACATTATTCGAGTCTTAAGACATCCTTTTCAATACATGAGTGTAAAAGTCAATGTTATTAATCGCTAGTGTCAGTGAATGAACGCGCAGGACCCACGCCCATCCACGGGCAACAGCCAGTCCGCGCAGGCGCACTGGCTCCCTCTGTGTCAAACATGGCTGTGCTTTTGAAGAAAGAAAAATGCTGAATTGTGTTGCAGAATTTCGCCAAAAGAGGAAACCATGGCTAGACTTGCTGATTATTTCACAGTGGTGGGATACGACCAGGAGAAGGCTGGTAAGTTGTGGTGTGTGTTTGGAGGAGTGCTGAGATTTATTTAGGCCGTTAGCTATAAATAGTGCTGCTGCTGCTGACTGTGGTTCAAGAGATTATGGATTTCACTTTCTTTGACGTGTTATAATCGGTGTCATTAGGAATTGCGTGTCTGTTTTATCAGGGAACAACACTGATTATTGCTGCTTGTTGTGTTTATGAATTACGTAGTACGTGCTTGTCTAAATGGGAGGTTGAAAGCTGGTTTTGATGATAGTGTGTATTTTTGCTTTTGTTTATATGTAGCCTATACAACACCGCCCACATCAAATGTTTTTATGACAACATACTTTATAATGTGTTTTTATTTGGTATATGAGTGTTTTTGTCAGTAAATCTCAGCACACACACCTACTGTATTTGTCGCGTGTACATGTAAACAGTGAAAATAAAGCGCGCGCGCGATGACTCATGCGGTCACTTGTTACTAGCTACGTGTTTCCAAGCCGCAGACATTGATCTCTAAATGGCGATTTAAGCGCTCTATTTCGCATTGATTGCCACATTTGGCCCTGGGGTTTGGGTCAGTAGAGAGCGGACCTGTGTGTGTGTGTTCATACGGATCCGCCGTAGAGCTTTTCCTGTGTTGTGGAAAGCGGATGCAGAGGAAACAGGATTTTACGTGTCTCGAGCTGTGCGTAATCGTGTGGAATGAGTCTACAGGTGCTTTCATTTACAGCACACGATCATGTTTACATACCTAAAGGCTGAATGAAGCAGCACGTCCGCACACAAACGATGGTGTGAAGTGATGTTCTTCACTAGCCCCTTATTTAACCTTTTAACTGCCTCAAGAAATTCGTGCCGTGAAGGAAATAACAGATTCACTTCTTTTCATTCCCAACATTGATTAAAGGGCCAGGGTTAGTTCACCCAAAAATGAAAATTATCCCATAATTTATTCACCCTCAAGCAATCCTATATGACTTTCTTCCTTCAGCCAAACACAATCAGAGTTATATTAAAGTATCCTGGCTCTTCCAAGCTTAATAATGGGAGGGAATGGTAGATTTTGAAGCCCAAAAAGCACATCCATCCATCCTAAAAGTAATCCATACGGCTCTACTATGGTATTAAAGGCCTTTTGAAGCAAAGCGATTGTTTTTGTAAGAAAATATCTATATTTATTACTTTATAAACTATAAAGTCAATGGCTTTCCGGTAACGGCCGCAAGTCTAGTTCTGGAAAAAGAGTGACCTCTTTGTGTGTGTGTGTGAAGTAAATGTGAATAGTGTTTTTATTAACAAAAATTGATTCTAGCTTAAGCTTAGGTGAGAGTATACGTATCTCACGGTTTACACAAATAGGGCTGGGCAACAAACTCAAGCTCCTCTGACTTTTCTCTTTAAAAATTGTCGTTTTAGACTTCTAATTCGTGACCGGTGTGTTATTTTGCTCTATCATCTGGGCTTCGGTGTTCGTCCATACGTCATGCGTTGGGTCAGACGCAAAAAAAAAAAAAAAAAAAAAAAAAAAAATCATTTGATTATTTAATTGTGAGCCATTTTCACAGTCCTTCTTGTGATGTAGCCTGTGTCTCCTCTGAACGGACACTGTTTGTTTTTTTGGAGTCTACACAGTGTCTTTCTCAGCCATTATAAGCATCCATAGACAGAGTTCAAATGAGTGAAGCCTTTCTTTCAGTTGCTCTAAGACACTGACTTGCCTCTAAGTAGGCATCAGATAAGCTGGCTTTCCTCCAGGCTTCAGACTTTAAGGGCTACTCTTTCTGAATCGTCTCTGTCACTCGTGGCTGAGGCTCATACAGATTTCCAGTGCATAAATGGCTGTGTTGTGCTGGGGAACTCCGTGTTCTTGGCTTCTGTGGGGGGTTGTGTGAATTCAGGCATCATCCTCACAAAAAAGTGTGACTGGAAGGTATCCACCTTTAGAGAAATTATAATAATTGAGATGGCGTTGAACATTTCTAATTTTGAAGAGCACTTTTGGAACTGCTCAGGGAGACTTTGTAATGGTATTGAAGGGACTGCACACCAGACCACTAAGTTCTACAAATTGTGGCATTGGGTGCATTTTAATATAAAGTTTATTTAACTAATAATATTACAAGCTTATTACATGCCTTCTTGGAAGTGCACATTTGACAGTAAATCACTGAGATTCAGTTGAGAAGTTGAGAAAAATCACTTTTATTAAGTCAAAGTCACATTTATTTACACATTTATCACATCAAAAATAGAAGTTTGTGTTTGCATAATATATGTGGGTGCACTGTGTATAATTATTTTATATATATAAATACACACACATGCTTGTATGTTTAAGAAATATTTTCATGTATGTACTGTATATAGATTTATATATAATTTATATATATATATATATATATATATATATATATATATGCATATACACACAAAATATTACACAGTGCACCCAGATATATTATGTAAACACAAACTTTTATTTTGGATGCGATTAATCACGATTAATCGTTTAGTCATTTTCCAAAAAAAAGGGTTTATGAAGTTATATCTACATCATTCTGGGCTATTCACGATATTTAAAATACTTACAAACTAGCAAATTATTTGTTGTAAACAACTTTATGAAAGAAAATGCTTTTAAAATCTGTTTTAACTTTAACTCTTATACGGACTTCGGGTCTTTAGCAACCAGGGATGTCACCTCTCCCTTTATTAATTTTTTAAAGTTAGATATAAACCCCCAATCTATTCATTATAAACTAATTAATTTATAAAAATTAAATTGTCTGTTTTCGAATTAATATTTTTTTTTGTAAAAAGTGTATAGGGTTGCTAGTGACGCTTTACAATAAGGTCTCATTTATTAACATTAATGTATTAATTAACATGAACTAACAATGAGCAATACATACAGTATTTGTTAATCATTGTTAACATTCGGCCTTGCTAATAAAAGATAATCATTGTTTGTTCATGCTAGGTCACAGTGCATTGACTTTTCTGATTTCTGTCAACAACTGTCTCATAAATTTTGTTTCTAAACACTCAAATGGCAAAAAACTCATTGCACGTTGCAATTTCTCCCATTCATCGCCGTTCCCCTATTCATTTGTATATCTAAAGTCTTTGGTAATGTTCTTAGGTATTTGTCTTATAGCTAAGTGTGACTTATTGCTCTTTAAAAAATGCTGGGTTGTTTTAACCCAATTTTAAAACAACTCAAACATTGGGTTAAAAATGTAATTTAAAAATGTAACCCAATGGCTGCGTTTGTCCAAATTTCACCCAAAATTGGACAAACCCAGCATTTTTTAGAGTGTGCATTTGTCAAGGATTAAACATTATAAAGCAATAACACTTTGGCTATTCTTATTAGAGCCAGACCGATATATCGGCAGGCCGATATTATCGGACGATATTAGGCATTTTCCAAACTATCGGTATCGGCAGTTATAATGGCCGATAAATGAATATTTCAAAACAAAATTATGGCTCATCATAGACTAGCTAACCACAAAGCTAGCTAATGCCACCATCATCAGTGGAAGACCGCTAACGTTAACATTAATGAGCTTTGGTTCCTCTGTTTTTTTTTTTTTTTTACATTTTTTAAAATTTAAAAAAAATGTAAAAGTTTTAGTTAGAACTCATACATAACTACAAATAACTAAAGTTAGGGAAATCTGTTAATGTTTTGTTGCGCGTTTCTGGAAAAAAAAAAAATATCGGCCGATATATCGGAATATCGGATTTTAAAACCAACAAAAATTTGTATCGGTATCGAGTCCGACCTTCAAAATCCTTTATCGGCCGGGCTCTAATTCTTATAATAGGTGACTGTCTATTAATGATGCTGCTGCATGATGTTCATTGGCAAAAGGAAAAGAAACATGATTTATTTTAACATATCATCGTAAAATTAGTGCTCTCAAAAGCCTTGCAGTTTATTCTCTGAACAAGATCTTCTAATGATTAAACTTGGATGCTGAAAAAAGAATTACATAATCTAAGTAAAACCTGGCGTGGAACACTAAATATAATATATCATGAACAAAACAGGGTGTTTTCAAGCATTTCCATTTGCAGATGTTTGTGTGAACGCTCTTTTTTTACTTGACAGCTGTGAACCCTTGGGAATAGTGGCATGCAGTGATCAAATCTGGACCTCGATGTTGGAGACTATACTTCAGTTTCTGATGAGTTGGTCCACGTATTTATGTTCTGCAACAAATTAGCTGTTAGTGTAAGTGGATGAGCAATATTTTCTTGGCTCTTCCTGACGGATGGCTGTAGTATCTAGTTAGTGTTTTAAAGGTTGCTTTCCAAAACAGTCCACACGAATGTGATTATGCATTATTAAGCAAGATTGAAGTTCTGATGAAGTTTTTTCAATGATTTTCAAAGATGCTTCTTTTGTTAAAATGCTTCATTTTCTAATATTCTGTCATTTCTGTAAAACCCCTACTTTGGGTGCTTAAGCTACTACACTGCCTTAGGAATTTGTGTTATGGTGATGAAACATTTTCAGCCTTTTGTTTTGACACTATTGCATAGAACATGATAAATTGAATGATATTTGCCTAATCCATCATCTAATCATGTGTCGCTCCACTCCATACTCTGATTGGCTCCATCCACTTTCATATGCGCATATGATAGAATGTGTTTTAGAGCCAGACCGATAAAGGATTTTGAAGGCCGATATCGATATTTGTTGGTTTTAAAATCCGATATTCCGATATATCGGCCGATAATTTTTTTTTCATTTCAGAAACGCGCAACAACATTAACAGATTTCCCTAACATTATTTATTTTAAATTGTAGTTATTTATGAGTTTCAACTAATATAATATGATAAAGCATTTTAAAAGAAACTTGTTTCTTTTATTGTCACAACAGAACAGAGGAACATCAAAAACCTACTATTTAACGATTCTAAATTCATTACAGAACGAAAGTCTGCAACACACACTTGGCGTCGTTGGATTTCACACACGTGTAAAGAAAAGCTAACTTTTATGCACGGGATGTGTAGTGTATACACGAGCGTTGCCAACAGGAATGGTGTAGAGTGCCCTCTGGTGGACAAACTATACAACTCCAACACTCATGACATGGCTGAAGCGTGTTTCGTCCGTTTTATTTTATTTTTGAAATATTCATTTATCGGCCATTATAAAGCTTCGAGTTCAATTCAAGATTTCACAAACACAACAAAAAAGTCACGAGAGTCCTTGATTGCCGATACCGATAATTTGTAAAATGCCTAATATCGGCCAATAATATCGGCCTGCCGATATATCGGCCTGGCTCTAGACAAGACATCAATTATTAACTTAAATTTGTACATTTTCTGAAATAATTTTTGAATGGTGTAACAATTGCCTTTCTTACTTAAAACAGTATCGGGCCGAGAACTGAACCTTGCGGCACCCCCTTCGAGACAGCCAGCGGGCTAGATAGCAAGCCCTCCGATTGAACACACTGAAATCGGTCTGTAAAGTTAGTGAACCATGCGATTCTATTATTCAGAATCTTAAGATTCTGAATAATAAACCCAATATTTGTGTCCTTTGTTGGGAAATTATGTTTTTATGACTGAAAGGTTTCTTATCCAAAGCATCATCCTGTGGGGACAGTCCTTCTTTTTAATGGTCGTTTGTTATTGATATCTGCTTCCTGCTTTAATTTCCTTTCAAATGAAAGAGTCAATTCCTGGCAATCACAAAAACGTGCAAAATCTATGCTAACATTACTAACGTAAATGAGTGCCTTGTGGTTGGAAATGACACTTATAAGGAACAGAGGAAATGTTTTGCTGCCACTGGACAGTGGAAAACTCAATTGGCAGACCACATACATGTTTGAAGTTTATTACAAATAGACTCATTTTAACACCTCTGGTTTTATGGATGATAGGATGTTGATAATGATATGATATCAGGACTGATTGCTTCATGGAAAGATAAGATGGTAGAATTGGAATCAATTGGAATTATCACTTTGCTTTGGTTTCTTCAAGTAGGCTGTTTTGCAATTAAGATTGCAGTTTTGGCCTAGATCATTTGGATTCGCCAACGCCATTAAAATGTTTGTCGTTTCAGACAAAATGGACTTTTTCAGAAAAAAAGGAATGCAAGTGTCTTCAATGTTCTTTCAAAATTGAAAAACAAAGATAGAATTTGTCAAATGGTTTATCCGCTTTAAACGTCTATCTGTGTCCCTCATTAAAGCTGGTGAAAGGTTACACTGATGAACTGATGATGAACTTGGGTTGATCACATCTAGTTTCCCGATCCATGGAAATATCTGTAGCAGTTTGCATTGGATGACCTCTACCCCAACTCTCTGACATTGTTGACCATATTTCATTGTATGGTATTGTGTTTGACCGGTTGTAATAAGAAGTCATAATATGATCATCAAGAGCTTGAGGATCTTTGATGCTGAACTGCTTTGCACCTTTGTTCAGAGCGCCCCATGGCGAGGTTCAAATCAGACGGCCAAAATAAATTACACTTCTGTCATTTTGCAATTTGTTGTATTCGTTTCTGGCGCATCAACCCTTTGGAAAACCCTATGAGTTACATTTCGCTCCTAACATTTATTTTTCAGTTCCACAGCTGCTCGGATCTACTGGCTCTCTTCCTGGAATCTACATGTTTTGACATCACAGATTTGCTAATCTTTCTTACCCTTTACCATGCAAATGATAGCATATTCCTTTGCATATCTTGTTTTTTTGGACAGCAGTGTGACGGCTCTGTGGATGGATTGTGGGATGGCTCTGGGATTTCTGGAAAAACATGTACTTGTTTTGTGAAGCAAAATATTTGCTTTACATAAATGATATAGGGCAGATTGCAGAACTTGGGCATCAGAATTTTTCCGAAGCCTAGTACAGATGGGATGTGTTACGTTTCCCTTGCACACCTGTTTGAGGAGCCAGTTAACGTGGTGGTGACGCAAAGAGAAGCTGACTCCCTTCTGTTCTGCTATATTTGCTTTCTGATTTATTTAAAAATGTCTGGGCAGAAAGATGGATTAAAGTTTCCAGTGAACAAGGAAAATAATAAGTCTGCTGTGTTGTTTTGATAACACAAATATGAATGTCAGAGCTTTTTGAACTTTTTAAATGCAAAAGATTTTGCCTTTCTTTCAATTTCTCCCATCCATTCGTCCATCCATCCATCCATTCGTCCATCCACCCGTCCATCCATTCGTTCGTCCATCCACCCGTCCATCCTTCCGTCCATCTGTCCGTCCGTCCATCCATTCGTCCATCTATCCGTCCATCCATTCGTTCGTCCATCCACCCGTCCATCCTTCCGTCCATCTGTCCGTCCGTCTATCCATTCGTCCATCTGTCCATCCACCCGTCCATTCGCCCGTCCGTCCGTCCGTCCCATCCAGCCGTCCGTCTGTCTGTCCGTCCGTCCATCCGTTTTTCCGTCCATCATCCACCCGTCCATCCATTTGTCCGTCCATCCATCCATCCGTCTGTCTGCCCTGTCCATCCTTCTATCCATTCGTCCGTCCATCCATTCGTCCGTCCATCCATTCATCCATCCGTCCATACATCCATCCATCCGTCCATCCATTCGTCCATCCACCCATCCATCCATTCGTCCATCCAGTCGTCCATCCATTCGTCCATCCACCCGTCCATTCATTCGTTCGTCCATCCACCTGTCCATCCTTCCGTCCATCTGTCCGTCCGTCCATCCATTCGTCCATCTGTCCATCCACCCGTCCATTCGCCCGTTCGTCCATCCAGTCGTCCGTCTGTCTGTCCGTCCGTCCATCCATTTTTCCGTCCATCATCCACCCGTCCATCCATTCGTCCGTCCATCCATCCATCCGTCTGTCTGTCTGTCCATCCTTCTATCCATTTGTCCGTCCATCCATTCGTCCGTCCATCCATCCATCCGTCCATCCATTCGTCCATCCACCCATCCATCCATTCGTTCATTCGTCCATCAATCGTCCATCCATTCGTCCGTCCATCCACCCGTCCATCCATCCGTCCATCTGTCCGTCCGTCCGTCCATCCATTCGTCCTTCCATCTATCTATCTATTCATCTATCTGTCCATCCATTCGTCCATCTGTCCATCCATCCATCCACCCGTCCATCTGTCCGCCCATCCGCCCGTCCATCCATTCGTCTGTCCATCCATCCATTCGACCATCCACCCGTCCAATCATTGTCCATCCGTTCGTCCATTCATCCATTCATCCATCCGTCCATCCGTCCGTACATTATACTGCTTGTAGCAAAACTGCTTACCAAATAAATTATGGACTTTATAAATAAAAACGGACTTGCTATAGTTTATATCACAAGCATTGAAATTTATGAGCATTGTGGTAGCAAGTTTTGCATGGGCAAGAAAAATGTGGAACATGATATGAGTTTATTTTAGTTGTTTGTGTAAATGTGTCAGTTTTGGATACTAAATTATTGTTTTGTCTTTCCTTCAACGCAATGTAGAACCACACCTCACGACAAGGTTTGGATGTGTTGTGTTTTCATGTCAGACTCAGGACCAGATTTTACTCCATTAGCTGAGTTTGGTGTTTGTGTCATGACTGTTGCTTAAAACTTCAGTTGTTTGAAATGTTCTTTAAACCAGTTTACACCATGACATGTGGAGTGGAAAATCCCATTTGACAGTGTTTCTCACAGGATGTTGTTGAGAGTAGATACTTACTATCATGTGTTTCTGTTCTGTCGTGGGGTTCAGAATCAGGACACAGCAGTTACGTTTAATGTTAATGTCATGTAGTGATGAACGACAAGGGAAATAAGAAACAATTAACATAGAATGTTTTTTTGCAAAAAAAGGTATGAGGGTGACATGAGGGGAATTTCTTTTTATTTAAAAAAATGTAAATTATTTATCACAACATTTAGGTGATTAGGACATTGCATGATTAGACATTATGCAATTGAAATAGTATTTTTATTTTATTTCATATATAAATTCCTGGGTGTATTCATATAATATTAATTTATAAATGCATATATCCCTAATCCATAATCTTAATATCCTTAAAGCTTAATCTGGTTTGGCAACCCAACAAGTGTTTGATGACATTGCAAGGTGTTACACACACTGTGAATCAGGGACCCTGTGAATCATAACACAATTGTATCTTTCTGCACTGTCCACATAAATCCAAGAGGTGCTTAGTCTGTTTAGTGTAGCTTTAGCCCGTGTTTTGACTAGATGCATCTAGATGCAGGTTGACTGTCAGCACTACTGTTTTCCAAGAAAAAAGCGGCATGTCTGTTATCAAATTTTTTTTTTTTTTAAACAGTTTGCACATAAGTGATCCTTTACTCACCCTTATTGGTCCCCATTGACTTTTGCGGTATGCATAAGTCAACAAATTGAGACATTTTTCAAAATATATTTTGTGTTTCACAGAACACAATGAAATGTAATCATACAGAAATAATCATACAGATTTGGAGAGACCTGAGAGTAAATGATGACAGAATTGTGATTTTTGGGTAAACTATCCCTCTAATGTCATTTCATATTAGGATTCAGTTTTCCTATTATACACACATTCAGACAATTTTGGAAACATTCCTCCAAAGAGTCAAAATCAATTTTTTTGAATTATCAAAAATATTTCAACAGTCCATTTTCAAGAGCAATATCTCTTGAAAATGCAATATTTGTGTCATTTGATCAGTTATTTAATCCAAAAATGTGACAAACCATCAATACTTTTGTCCACTACATATCTTGGCTGTTATGACATATTGTTAATGGTCTTTCCAAACTCACATTATGATAACTGTAAAGATCTCCATCATACGGTGACCTAGTACTACAGGTTTTAATTCCTCGTTCCAGTTATTATCAAAAACACAGTGATGCATTCCCCAGATGAAGAATGATATCTTTCCCCATTTTTCTAGAATGAGTATTTGATAATGTCTTAAAGGGATAGTTCACCCCAAAATGAAAATTCTGTCATTAATTACTCACCCTCATGTTGTTCCAACCCCGTAAGACTTTCGTTCATCTTTGGAACACAAATTAAGATAATTTTGATTGAATCTGAGAGCCTTCGATCTTAAGTGATCGAAACGTTAAGTTAAAACAAAAAAGTTAAAAGGACAAGTTCAGTATTTTACAATTAAAGCCCTGTTTTAATGATGAAATTGAATGGTTAAGATTGTTTTTTTAGGCAAATGCTGCTGTCCCGAGAGTTTTCGGATTCTGTGGTAGCACCCCCACACCTCTACGATGGTAGCATAGGCGCACAGGAACAATCATTCATAAAAACGCATAAAACTTTAGTTTACAAAGACGTGAAACTCACCGAGTGGTCTGGGGTGTTCACTGATATGCTCACACAAAAATCGCTAAGGTGTTTTACCATTCGTTGTAAAACTGTAGACCTATTTTTCCGAACGCATCACAACCGAACATTCTTCCGTTGGGAGATTGAATAATAGACACTCCAGCCCAGTTGGTGGCGATAATGCACCTTTGCCAATTGCAAGCAAACCACTTGTATAATGTAGCCAACGATACCACAACTGCAAAAGACTACAGAAAGAAAGAATCTTTTGCAGCGATTTTTGTGTGAGCGTATCAGTGAACACCCCAGACCACTCGGTGAGTTTCACGTCTTTGTAAACGAAAGTTTTATGTGTTTTATGAATGATTGTTCCTCTGCGCCTATGCTACCATTATAGAGGTGTTGTGGTTCAACCACAGAATCCGAAAATTCTCGGGACAGCAGCATGTGTCAAAAAAAAAACAATCTTAACCGTTCAATTTCATCAGAAACAATCTTAAAACAGGGCTTTAATTGTAAAATACAGAACTTGTCATTTAAAGACATTGTTACAGACGTCACACGCATCACACACATGACCAGCATCAGCCAATAGTAAGGCCATACACGAGAACGCTCGCGGGTGAAAACGTAAAAATATTTTATCCGATGTGCCTTTCGTTTACACGGCGACGGCGTTTTTTGGGGCTTAAAAACGCAAAAAAGTAAAACCACCCCCAGGTTAGAAATCTTAAAAACGCTCCACCGTCGCGATCCTGTGTAAAGGATAAAAACGCAAAAGTGGTGTTGTTGTGTGGCAGTGCCACCTAGCCACCTGGAGTGCATACTACATTGAATTTCACAAACTTTTGCATCACCATATGCATGCGGATTTCCCACCTGAATATTTATTCGCAGAATAAAAAGTAATAACGCAACGCCACTTTTGCGTTTTCTCCTCAGAATCGTTTCCGTGTAAACAATAAACATAGCCTGAGTCTACGTGTGACGTACAACACAGACGCGTTGTGCAGATACACTATGCAAAATCTCGAGGCCCACAGAGAAGGAAATGAATAGTTGAATAAATGTCGTCATTTTCGTTTGTTTGTTTTTTCCCGCACAAAAAGTATTCTCGTCGCTTGATAAACTTAAATATAGAGCCACTGTAGTCTCTTAGACTGTCTTTAACTTTTCTGGGCCGTCAAGTTTCGATCCATTAGAAGCCTATGACGGAGTGATCCAGCTCTCAAATTTAATCAGAAATATCTTAATTTTTAACAACATGGGGTGAGTAATTACTGACAGAATTTTCATTTTGGGGTGAACTATCCGTAACTCCACGTCTGTGTTAAGATATGAACCCTTCAGTTTGCTTTTAAATTAGAAAAGCCTGGGTCACTTTGACTTCTTAGTCACCATGCCACTAAAATATGCTACATTATCTATTTTTTTTTGGTTCTCCACCAGTGGTATTTGTGTTGATAAGGACCAGTATTGTCACATTACAATGTTTACACTAGTAAACGCTAATTGACGAAACCCTCTTGGCCCTGTGCGCACAATGCTTTCTTTGTCAACAAAAAAATGGGCCAGGAAAGATGCCAAAAAGACCAAAAGGAATTCATGAGGAGCGATTTTGCCAGTTAGAAACCCTGGAAATACGATCACGTTTAATAACATTATTACCGTCAGGATTGTCCTGATATATACAACAGTTCCTGCTGCTTCAAATTATTATTTTTGTCCTTTTCTTATCTTAGTAATGCCTTTTTTTTCTAATATTGTCTTTTATTTCTTCTAAAAAATGTAGGATCTGGTGAAGGATGTGGCAAGATAATTCAGCGCTTCCCCAAAAAGGACTGGGATGGCACGGCATTTCCCCAGGGCGTGGAAATGGTAAGGAGTTGTTTTTGTTCTGTTTTCTGAAAACAGAATACCAAAGTAGAGCCAGATCATTTATCCATGAACAGCTGCCTTCTGGAAGTAGCTAAATGAAAAAAAAGCAGTGTATATATTCCACCTCGTTGTTTTTCCCAGTTGTTTTCTATGATAGATTGTCAGTTTTTGCCATTGGTCGGTTTGCCCTCTTGATTTATTTGATCATTCTAAATAGAGTAAATATGACATTGCTGGAGAATATGAATATGTTTTTGTAACTCTAAAAAGTTGCTGAAATCTGTGAATGATTCTTCCCACGTCCTCGGAAACTCATCATGTGGTTCTGATATCAGTCTTTCCTTTTGTCAACAAATGCATAACCATTGTTTACTTAAAAGTTTATCCCAGTCGCCTCCATTTGCTCTAATTGGAGAATTCTTAGCCCATGTCCTGTCCATTTACTTAAATGGCGTGCAGAAGCGCGTCCGATCTAATGCTCTGCACACTGTGGCCCGATTAAAGGGGTCATATAATGGGACATGCACTTTTTCAAGTTGATTGTACTGAAATGTGTGTTGGCAGTGCCTGTACACAACCATCATATAACGATAAAACTCTTTTAATCTCCATATATGTTTTTCCCAGTCTCAAATTGAGCCGTTTGACCGTGTGACGTCACACTATTGAAAGTGAGAAGAGGCTCATTGGTCACTGTGAAGATTGATTTTGAATCTGTAGGGTCATTCACTCATGTTTGGCTGTTAACACTGACCTGTTGAGAGATGAAGCCGTGAACCCCGTCTCCCACTGATTCTGAAGTCACTATAATCGAACATTATTTACTGTCGGCTGAAATATCGGCTAAACGCAAATTCAATATCGGCAGGTGGTTGAGTCTCTGGTCAGCCAACAGGTTACACAATCTGGTCAATCCTTGACTTAGATGTTGTTTTTATCATCATAAATTCTCACTGACGTAAGTCTGTGATTCTAAGAGAACTTGATCTTTTTCCCACTCCAGGAATGATGGTTGTTTTGTCTGACAGAGATAGTGGAATTGAATTTAACTCAATAACCGTGGTTTGAAATACTGCATTATTTGGTATAAAACAGTGAAGGTCCTTTTCCTCAAGAACTGCTTGTCTGAAAACTTGTATTCATTCCATATGGACTTTATTTTATTCTGTACAGACTCAATGGCTTTATAAAGTTCCTGCAAGTTTGGGGAATGTCCTTCAGCAGTTGTAAAGTGTTTATTTTGAGTATCAGTGTTCTTTGGAAGGCTTGCCATTTACTGGATTTTTCTGTTTATTTGATGCAACATTTTTTGTAGAGATTGTTTTTTTAGATGTTGGAATCACCAAGTCTGGCACAGTAGATCATTGTCAAAGAGCCAGAATAACATTTTAGTTGGAATCAGAAACCAAAATTTGCTTGTAAATGTAACATGTGAAAAAAACTCTCACTTATTAGTCACAATTACTGTATAGGGGCTATTTATGTTCAGGTTTATTAACTTATCTCATTGGTGGGGAATAATATTGGTTGGTTCTTTGGTTCACTATATTGTAGGGCTGGGTTGACAATATTGATTAACTGATTTTAATCGATTAGCATTAGTCTATGCTGTTTTTGATGCTTGAACTAAACTTCGCTAATCCAGCCTGCCATCCAGTAATCTCAAGGAGTTTTGTCCTTTTTTACTTTTGATATGAAACAAAGTCTTAGCCTTCAAATTCTGTCAGTTTCATAACAAAATTCGAACAAAAAATACCGTTTTGAAGCTGTAATGTCACGACTATTTAGAGCACCAAGTAAACGTGAATGAACATCAGAGGTATGTTGAAAGAAACAGTAGAAATTATTCATGTTTTTTAGCCGCGGAAAGACCTCAGTAAAAAAGCTTGTAAACAATGACACACAGGGCCCTATTTTAACGATCTGAAACGCAAGTATCAAGCGCGAAGCGCAAGTAACTTTGTGGGCGGATCTTGGGTGCTGTTGCTATTTAACCGGCGGGATAAATGACTCTTGCGCTCAACGCAAATCTAAAAGGGGTCGGTCTGAAGTAACTTCATTATTCATAGGTGTGGTTTGGGCGTAACGGGAAACAAACAAATAAGAGTAAGTCATATCACATTCCCTTTAAGAGCATGATGAACGAGGTGCGCTTGTTCCATGGCGCAATTCTATTATTTACCAGGCACGCTTCAGCAACGGTTCACAGCCGAGGAGATCGATGTTCTCGTCAGGGCCGTAAAAGAAAGAGAAGTGACATTGGGGATGCAAAGCCAGACCGATATATCGGCAGGCCGATATTAGGCATTTTCCAAACTATCGGTATCGGCAGTTATAATGGCCGATAAATGAATATTTAAAAAATAAAATAAAAACGGACGAAACACGCTTGAACCACGTCATGAGTGTTAGAGTTGTATAGTTTGACCACCAGAGGGCACTCTACACAGTTCCTGTTGGCAACACTCGTTGAGTTGGTCACGATACATACATTGCTTGAATAACAATTAAAAGAACATCCCCATCAGTTCTCTTAACTCAAATAAGCATGACAAAATTTGTAACTATCATGTCCAATTTCAAATAAATAAATAAAATATCGGCCGATATATCGGATTTAAAACCCAAAAATATTTGTATCGGTATCGGCCTTTAAAAAAAACCCACCCAAATTAGCTTCAGTTAAACATGCATATAATAATTTGGGTAAATGTTTAAGGTTTATGCCGATTTTTCCCATCGTCATGAACACAACAATGATTTCCCTCGAGTTTTAATAGTTTTCCTTATAATAATATATCATTTGCAAAAAGTAAAATGCATCTGTGTAGATGAGAGAATCATCTACAGTGTATGTGCGTTGTTCTCTGTGGCCAAGCATGCGCGTTTAAAATTGCGCAACGCACCTTTGACTTTAGACAAGGTTTTTTTCTGGTCATTGGCGGAATTGTTTTCTGGAACTGCAAAATAGCACTGGGAATATTGCTATATTTAAAACGTTGTGAAAAGTAAAAATTATCATCAAATATTCATCTTTGACTTGTTAAAGCACATCTTTCCTTAATAACTGAAACTTTCAGTTATTCTTGTTCAGCTGGCTTACTGTAAAAATATTCATATGGTAGTAAGCATTTTTTAAAGGGAAATTACATTATAACACATGAAATTTGACTTTTTGTTAAAAAAAAAACTGAGTCTGCACATGGGCATAACCAGTAAGTAGCAAATCTCGATGGGTAGCATGAATTGACAGAACACCCTGGAATGTAACGAAGTACAAATACTATGTAATACATAATGTATGTATGTATGAATATGCATTTTTATCTGTAAATATGTATATTTTTCACGTATCTTTACTTTACTTAAGTAGAATAAATAGTGCATACTTTTTACTTTTACTTCGTTAAATTTTGCAGCAATTATTATACTTTTTACTCCACTACATTTCTACAACTTCTGTTATACTTTCATTACATTTTCGGATCAGTTTTTCCCCTGCCAAAACGTACCCATCCGTTCGTTGCACGTTTGTCTCACCAGTGATGTTTGGTTGCCATAGATACATCAACTAAATGCGTCTCGCACACCGTGTGTTTATCGTGTGAATTTATACGCGAAAATTTGTTTTTACGTGCATAGGAAACACACTGTGTGTAATATACGTTTGGTTAGGATTATGGTAAGCCAAGAGATTCAGAATTACACCATAAATGAATCATGTTTACTGCCAAACATATTTATTAACATAAGGATAAGCATGGTTTATATTGCCTAATTGCAAGCTTGTTTCATAAATGGTGACAACAATTTTTTTCCATCATTATTGAACATCATTATAGGAGTATTAGGTTGAATGAGTTGAAATTAAAAGTTTTATTAATCATTAGAAAATAGTCATTAAGAGAATCAATTGTTATGCAAGTACTTTTATTTTTAATACTTAAAGTACATTTAAAATCAGGTACTTTTTACTTAACTGTCACCGTCCCACAGGTGGGACGTTTGCCACTATATTTTTAAAACAATAATATCTTAGTAAATACCTTAAATAATATTGACAAACTATATATCATTTGAAAGCTTACAATCTCTAGTTTCCATATTTGGTGACTGATTTTCAAAATATATTACAGAGGAGCCATAATTTATCAATATAAAACAAGAATATTTTCATACTCATAAGGCGTGTTCAGACCTTTATTTAAAATAGCAGTAAACATGAAAATCATGAAAAAATGGTAGATACCTCAGTTGTTTTCATGCCAAAAGTTCAAAAGATAGAATCCATTCAATTATTTTGGAAAAAAAAGGTCTGAAAAGTTTGAAATATCAAGAAAAAAATAATAAATTCACCATTTGTGACGCGGCAGCTAGCTATGACTTACATGCGTGTTCTTTGTATGTGTTTCTTAGAGTTCAATTCATATCAAAATCTGCCAAACTTCCCATGCTACTTCTGAATAGGATCTCTACTTCAGAAATTGTATGAAAATTGTGAAAATAATGGTTCATATCACTCAAAACACGAATGGAAATGCAGGCGCCCTTATATGGGCAATAATGGAGTCTGATTGTGCCCTAGTGAAAAAGTTGGGTACTGCGCTCAAACAAAATCTTACTGAAAGCTCATTTTTTGAGATATCAACCTAAAATTTGAAACACAACTTGTTCAGATTTTTGGCTTTGATCTTTCTGCCATTTTAGAGTAGCCCAGGTTTTGAAAATATATATTTTATGTAAAATATGAATAATTAATATTTTTACATTGTACATTTCCATAAACTCAAACTTCTATAACTTTTTTTCTGTTTCACTTTCTTAATTTATTTCACTTCTACAAAAATCTGCCAAATGTCTTCTTTAAAACAAGACCAATCATATGTCTATATTCCAAAGCATTCTTGAATTACAACCATTTAAGTTCGAAATGTGCATTTTCATGTCTATTCAAAAAAGGGGGGGTGACAGTTAACAGGTTAAGTATGGTTGTCATTGTGTTACTACTTTTACTAAAGAAAATATTTATCTGGTTATTTGTACTTTTACTTAAGTACTGAGATTCAGTACTTCCTCCACCACTGCCCGTTGAGCAGAAAAATATTATTTCTGAAACATATATTGAAACCGGCGCAGACAAGAACGCGGAAAAAAGCTGTAACGTTACATGACAGCATCCTACAGTTCTGCAGCTCAATATGCAATATAGTCCTGCGCGGTGGTCGAAACATTTAAATAAGAAAACATCTCTATTGCAAATGCAACCCCCTCCAGGCGTGAAAACGGCAAGTTGAGTACCAATTTCCATCATTTAAACAATAACTAAATCTTTTATTTCGATTGGTGTCTAGCACTTATGTTTGTTTTGTAGTTAATTATTCAAAAGTAATGTATTCAACATATTCAAATGTTATTATATTAGTTGATTTATGTTTGATTTAACGTTAAATTTATGTTTGATTAATTGAGGTCCTGTTTTGTTTCATTCGTCTCACGTATTGTTTTTGAGCAAGCGCTGTAGAACAACATTCATCAAACACATTCGCATCTCTTTGAACACTGCAGGGACAGCACAGGCGAATTATCGTATAAAAATAGACCAGAGATGTATGTATGTCATTGCTTGTTAGTCATTGGGTGTGCCAGTACTCCCAGCAGGCTGCAGAATCAAACCAAAAGAGTGTTTTGCGGGTCTGTGGCTTAAACATCATCATCTCCGAAGCATTCAGAAACCCCCTCGGTATAGTTTCTGCTCCGTCAGTTTACTCAAACATATCAGTATGTGCACGTGTTTTACTGATCCCCCTGCCCAATATGTTTCTGCTGTGACCTGACCTTGGTTGATTTATGTGCTTTAAGACTCTTTTACGGGGCTCTTGTACACTTATAAATGGTCTTTTGATGCTCATGTGCAGTTGCCGCGTATAAATTTGCAAGGCACTCCGATATGTTGACTAAACCTTTTATAAGTTTCAAAAATTCATTTATTTGAAAGAAAAAAATAGCATTTCCATCAAATTGCACAGATGATCCTTTAGTCTAGTTGTGTGGGTTTTATATGTTAAGTCATTTATTTCGAACGGATTGTTAAATAAGGAAAATAACAAACTCATAAAAGTGCTTTGCTGGGGTTAAATGTCCCCAACATCCCCAGCACACTGAAATGAAATGGCCTCAGTCCCATCTTTGTAGTTTTAATGAATATTGTTTTAAACGGATACCAGCCAGGCAATTTGGATTTTGGTCTCGGTATGCAAATTGTTATTATTTACAGATTTCTTTTTCACTCTGGTTTCTGTTTTGGAACAGCAGAAATACTTCTTTACCACAACAACCCCCAGCAAACTAAATAGCTACAGATGAGGAATGTTCCTCAAGTATAAAAGGATAGAAAAACACCCCATCGTGTTTACAGCTCTCGGTCCAAAGGTGTTTTCAATCTTGGAGGAAGTTCGCCAGCTATTCTCCTTGCGTGCCATTTATAACCCTGTCTCGCATGAAAGTTCAGCTTTTTTTCATACAAATTCGGTCATTGCTTACTGCTTAGATCACACTGGAAATACAGGGTGAGCAGATTGAGGAGACATTCAATGTCCTGTCTAGAACTAGGGCAATGCTATTAAGAAAGAATAGCTAGGCAAACCATAAACCATATTAGTTATAGATCTCACATAGATTAGATGTTCTCTGATTGCCTTTAAAAAATGTTAAAGATGTTACAAAATTAATTAGGAAGGCTTATTATTAAACTTCAGTGTACTTTGAATCGAAAACACCATGTCCCTTTAAGGAGTAGTTCACTTTAAAAAAATCTTTTGCTGATAATTTACTCATCCCCATTAGTCCAGGCAAAGTAGCTCATTTTGGAGCCAAAAATAGAACTAATTGTAAAATAATTTTTTTCAGCATAGATGATTTCTATGAGGTGTCCAGAACAACAAACTAAAAGTCCTAAGAAATCCTAGTTGAGGAAATATGTTTCATTCGCATCAATCCGAGATGTGTTCCAGTAAGGCCAGACAACAATACACCCCAATGGGGCTATGACATTCAGCGTTGTGGCGTACCAGGAAACATGCAGGGAAGATGATGTTCATGTGATATTGCTAACTTTAATACATTTAAAGTCTTCCAAATGGTTTCAGAAAAAAAACATGGATCCAGTTCATAAAATGAATCCTCCAGGGTTCATTCTGTTCTGTAGATTAAATAGGTGTTCCTCAATAATTACATTGTGGTTTGACTGTGATCATGGTAATGTTTGTTTGGAATCTGATGGACGTTGTTGCAACATGAATTTACTCTCAGAACCTCAAACCGAGGAAAGTCGACATGCTTCACAGATCAGTGAAGGAGTAACTGGCATTATTTTATGATTTTTCTCTCTGGGTGGGAATGCAGATTATAATCAATAAAATCAAAACTTTTGGATGTTGACTCACAAATGTTCACAGACAAGCATGTACTTACTTAAAGAGAGTCTACAGCTATATTAGTCACATTATAAGGGCTGAATACATTCCTCTGTGTCTCAAGTTCAATGCTGAATGTCAGGGTCACTTGATTGCAAGCAAGCCACATGTGTCCTCCTTACATGAAATGGCACGAAAATGTTTAACATTTTGAAAATTGTTTTTGTAGATCAGAAATGCATTTATATAGGACACAATGTTTATTTTGTTCTTTTATTTTCAGGCTTGTAGGATGTAAAAATGTAGGTCGTACTCAAACCTGGGTCATCGTAAACCTAAGGCTTGACCTCACAGTATATGTCCAGTCCACTGCCACAGCTGCATTTTCTAACGGGCTTAAGAAAAGATGCATTTTTATCTGTAACTGGTCAATTTTATTGGATTCTTGATGGATTTGTGTGATTTTTAAAATGTCAAAGCAGATTGGGTGTCCTGGTCTTTTGCGTGTGATGCTTTAGATAGGACCTTTCAGCTGACAAACAAGCTGAATTTATGACGGTGCCATTGGCCTGTTTGTTCATTTGAATCCCTGAGAGGTTTTATGTCGGAGATGACCTTTGATGGTTATTAAACTGGATGTTATAAATAAATAAGTTGTGGATGATGTACAGTAGTCACATGGTACCTTTTGTTCATTCATTTTTTTGCTCTGTTATTGTTCTTGAGGGCTTACAAACAGTAGAAAAGTAACCAAACCCCTATGATCATGATATTATGATATTATGTTAAATATTCTCAGTCTATTCAATATTATTTTTGTTAATGTGCCTTTGATACACTTTTTATTTGGCCACAAGACTGTGCCTGAGGACAGTTCACTGCCTTTTAAAAAAATAAGGAGAAACAGTCATTTGTTTCCATGAAAAAAAAAAAATTAATAGAAACCCCCACATTCATGTACCTTAGCCATGTGAGCTGCATGCGAGCCCAGTGCTGATATTAAATGCAAATTAACTGTTTGTAATATTAACTCAAAGAAGTAGTTTGTAATATTTACTCACCCCCATGTCATCCAAGATGTCCATGTCTTTCTTTCTTCAGTCGAAAAGAAATTAAGGTTTTTGATGAAAACATTCCAGGATTTTCTCCTTATAATGGACTTCATTGGGAACCAATCGGTTTAAGGTCCAAATGACCGCTTCATTGCAGCTTCAAACGACACCAGACGATGAATAAGGGTCGTATCTAGCGAAACGATCGCTCATTTTTAAAAATAAATACAAAAATGTAAGTTTTATAAGCACAGATACTTGCTTTGCTCTACTCTCCTGTTCGAACTCGTTCATCAAAATGAACCAATCTTTTTTCCGAGTCATTTGGTTCATTCAACGAATGAAATGACTCGGAAAAATGTAAATTATCAGCAAAAGTTTTTTTTTTAAAAGTGAACTACTCCTTTAAAGTTAGTTTACACAAACAAGCAAGCGGTTTATTTTTAAAATCATATTAACATGAATGGATTTGGTGAATGCTTCTCTACCGTTTACATGTATTCAGTGGATGTTTTCAACATGTGACCCTTGCAAACAGATTTTTTTTTTTAAGCTTGGCTCCTGAACTGGCTGATGTTGAGTATCACTTTTTCAAGTGGTCGATAAACATTGACATTAGTTGGAATCTCAACTTGAGCATCTCAAGGCTGTGCATGGGTTTCTTCTTCTGATAATGTCATACCTCTTTGTCACCGTCACCAAGATCGCTTGCCATTAACCTCTGTCTCAGGAGATATTTGCTCTTGCAGATATCTTCATTCCCTGGCACGCATGGAGGCTTTTGCGTTAGGGCCAGAATGATAGACTAAAATGTTCCTGTTAAACTAACAACTAGACCCATTCATCTAACCTCCTACGAAAGTACGAGCCACTTTGGCAACACTCACTGGGACTGAGGCGGACATAGACCCTTGGCACCTCCTGAAGGCCATTTGGCCTTATTGCTCCCCGCTGCAAGGCTTGTTTTATGTCTCCAGCATATAAACCCAGAATTGTCTGCTTTATTTCTACTGACTGCATTAAATGGATTATGTCCCTCATCTTGTAAGCCTGAAGAAAAACATACTTCCTCTACTCTGTAGTCTTGTGGACGAAAAAAAAAAAATGTTTGTGTTATTTAAAAAAATCTCGTGATATGCATCATAAGTCATGTTGCCTGATTTATTTTACATTTGAGAACATAATAACGCTAGTGGTTTGACCTGAAATATTATTTATTTGTATACTGTGCCATGCGAAAGTTCAGCTAGTATTAATGTTTGGATACATTTATTTGATCAGAAATGTCAATAAAACGGTAACATTGTGAAATATTATTACAATTTAGACTAACTGTTTTTCTTATTTTAATATATTTTAAAGGGGTGATGAACTGAGAAATCAAAATTTCCTTAGAGATCATCATATTATAAGAATATCCTGTAAGTTTCAGAACTGAAAACGTCCTTGTTAGTCCAATAAAAGCTTTTATTGACACCAGGCTCAGCAAACGACTCGTTTTTCAAAGTGGGGAACTATGACGTCAAGATCAATGCCTACTTAAAACGGCCGGTTTAGCCCCGCCCACTATTCGCGCATAACACGCATAGCTAAATAACATAGACCTACCTCGTGATGACAAACCGGGTCGAGAGTGAAACTCATTATAATATGCAAAACTGTTATCCACTCACAGCAGTGGGCGTTTACTTCCAAGTCTTCAATGCGAGACGCCCATAAAAACCGAGCGTTTTTGAGCTGGGCTCAAAACTAGTGTAGAGAATAGTCTATTACTTGTTCATTTTGATGTGTTTTAATGTAAAAACCAAGCGAACGTCATAAGTTGACCTCAGACAACAATATAAAAAAAAATTAAAAAGCCAGTTCATGACCCCTTTAAAATGTCATTTATTCCTGTGATGCAAAGCTGCATTTGCAGCATCATTACTCCAGTCTTCAGTGTCACATGATCCTTCAGAAATCATTCTGATGTGGTGATTTGCTACTCAAGAAGCATTTATATTTCTAGTTGTGTTGCTTAATCTTTTTGGGAAAATTGTGTAATGTTTTTTCAGGGTTATTTATTGAACATAAATATCCAATGAACAAAAATAATATTTGTGATTGTTAAAAGTTCTTTCCTTCACTTTTAATCAATTTAATGCAGAATAAAACAAATAATTTATTTCAAAACAAAAACATAGAGAGAGAGCTCAATGAGACATGCCTTCTGACTCAACTCAAATGTTCTGTGGCCACTTATGTTTGCATGTTTGCGACAACTATGTACTAATGAAATCAAAAATTCCTTGTCGGAGCCCGACATCCTATAATGAAGGAATGTGACCTCCGTGAAAGGGGGGGGGATCGTAACCGTTTGTGTCATCTATCTCATCTGTTGCTCTGACTTTTTGAACTTCTCTTCCCTTTCCTCCAAATCCCTGTTGTAATCTGGAATGTGCTTCGTACTTCCGGGTAGGACGCATGAAGTATTTAGAAAATGTGTAAATAGTTGTAGTTTGGTCTGGTGTCAATATAGAGGCACTTTTGGAGATTGTATAATGTAACTGCAGATCTTTCACAATTTTGCTCATGGAAGGCTGGTTGTGGCATTAGGCAGGTATTGCGCGTACTAAGATTTAAGGATATGAAGTGCATGATTAATGATTTCACTCAATTTGCTTTGCTGGTTTCCGGTTGTGTCACCAGGGGCAAATGTGCGAATGGCTGAAGCTCACGTCTCAGTATTTTTTTTTAGTCAGTATTTGTAAAACAAAGGGTGGGAAAAAGAAAACAAAACAATCCGAATCCCAGCATGCGTCCAAATTTTGGAAAGAAAAAAAGAATATGTGTTTGTCAGGAAGATCTTTTCATGAGTAATCACCTTGTGGACTGCAGGAAAAGCATCATCAAGAGCTAGTCATAGGTGAGATCTGCCACACACTGGGTCCGGCACTATCCAGGTCTTTCCTGTGGGAAAGTGCAGAAGGAAGCTGAAAGGGACACTCCACTTTTTTTGGAAATAGGCTCATTTTACGTTTTATTTAGTCTAAAATAAATAATTAACAAAAAAAAAAACTCAATATGTAGGACTCGTCACTTGCCATTGGAAGCTTCTTGTAGCAGCCTACATTCCTGCTGGAACCTGCAGCATATCTGGCAACCTCGAGTCATGGGGGAAGGGGGGGATAGACCAAAATTTGAAAGTGATTGCAGTACCAGTTTTGGCCACAATCTTGCATACATCTCCTTTAAACTGTTGAGTTTTATCGTTACTGAATCCATTCAGCCGATCTCCGGTTCTGGCGGTACCACTTTTAGATTAGCTTAGCATACATCATTGGAGTAGACAAGACCATTATCATTTCTCAAAAAAAAAAATGACCAAAGAGTTTCGATATTTTTCCTCTCTAAAACTTGACTCTTCTGTAGTTACATCGTGCACTAAGACCGACGGAAAATGTAAAGTTGTGCATTTCTAGGCTGATATGGCTAGGAACTATACTCTAATTCCTGCGTAATAATCAAAAACTTCACTGCAGCAGGCGTAATGATATGACGCAGCGCCTGAAAATAGTCCCCAGTTTCCAACGTGACCGGGACTAAGTTTGTTTAGTAATTACGCCTGCTGCACTCATGGTACGTCAGTAAAGTTTCTTGATTATTACGCAGGTATGAGAGTCCTAGCCATATCAGCCTAGAAAATCGCAACTCTACATCTTCAGTCGGTCTTAGTGCACGATGTAACTACAGAAGAGTCAAGTTTTAAATAGGAAAAATATCGAAACTCTTTTGTCATTTATTTTTTATTTTTTGAGAAATGCTAATGGCCTTGTCCACTTCAATGATGTATGCTAAGCTATGCTAAAAGTGGTACCGCCAGAACCGGAGATCGGCTGAATGGATTCAAAAACTTAACAGTTAAAGGAGCTGTATGCAAGATTGTGGCCAAAACTGGTACTACAATCACTTTCAAATTAGGGTGTATCCCCCCCTTCCGCCATGACTCGAGGTTGCCAGATATGGTGCAGGTTCCAGCAGAAACGTAGGCTGCTAAAAGAATCTTCCAATGGGAAGTAACGAGTCCTACACATTAAGTTTTTTTTTCTGTTAATTATTTATTTCGGACTTAGTAGCAAACTATTTCGGATTCAGATCGAGTTTTTGGGGGTTTCGTAACGTTAGACTTTTTTTAATCTGATTCCGACACGTTTGTATCTGCAGCTGTGGTAGCTAGAGAAGAGCTGGCAACCCGAATGCCACAACACTACTGAGTCCATGATTGGTAGGTCGGTGGAGGGTGACGCATCAGAACAAAACACAACTTGACATCAACATCAGTTGAGGGCTGCGACTTCACTTTTTAAATGACAATATCCTGGCCGGACTGCTATTGTCAGTGATGTACGTATTTGAAATGAACATGATTTCTTAATGTCTAGTGACATATCAGGGAAAATGTATGATTAATTGAATTAATTTCTTGAATATAGCTCCTTAAACTCTGGGGGAGTTGTAAAATGAGCCTATTTACAAAAACGTGGAGTATCCCTTTAAAGCCAGAAAATAATTATTTTTTTTGAAAATTCATTAGATTGCCAGAATATTTGGGTGCTGATTTAATGGAACTTGTTTTGACTAATAAATATGAAAAGGAAATGTATGACAGTGTACAGTGCACACAGGACCTCGGAGAGCTATGTGGCCCCTTGGATTGATTAGTATCTGCAGTTCCTGGC
This sequence comes from Pimephales promelas, assembly GCF_016745375.1. Next base: position 2,045,879 of record NW_024121399.1, on the reverse strand, counting down.
AGAGGGCAGGCAAAGCATGATAAAACAAAGGACCAGGGAGCTGAGCCATGCTCAGAGAGCTTTGTTATTTCCTTCTGTCTCTGTTCATCTCGGCTACCAAAGGAAAACCTGCTAACAAAGGACCCATAGCAGTCCCACAAGTTCAAAAGCAGCCAATGAGATCCCAGCGTTTAACAAGATAAAGATGCACACAACTAAAAGCACTTTGGCTCGGCAGCTCGAGTGCTTCGGATTGTCTGCTGTGCCCGTAATGTCTCATTCTCTCTGGGGGACCAACTTGGTTAACATCATTCACACAGAACAGGAAAAATTGCTGACTTCTACCAAGACAATTCCTGGTTATTCAAGTTTCTGGCTAAGGGGAAGGTAATTAAGGGTCTGAGCTGGTCTTAAAGGTTACAGATCCCAGGTATGGACCACATGTGGATTGGTGGGAAATCACAAGGGGTTGAGGGGGGTCTTACCCCGCTAATTAAGTCCTCCCAAATGAAGTCAAAACAAGAGGTTGGGGATTGAAAAAACTTACCAGTTTAATTATATGTATGCAAGGAACATTTCAACTGCATTTAGAAACCATAAATGTTTAGGTCAACTACTTAGTCAGACTTAGTCGTTTTTGCCTGCTGACGCCGAATAGATGCTTGTCAACAGAAGTCACCTTAGGAGCAATAATAGGCTGCATGGGTGCAACTAAAAGTCTTTAGTGGATGTTTGGATAAAGATACTTTGGGTTCTGTGACACAAAATTTAAGTCAAGTCAAGTCACCTTTATTTATATAGCGCTTTTTACAATACAGATTGTATCAAAGCAGCTTCTCGGTGATAACATGAAAATAATACGACACAGATCAATAATATTGTTGAATATTAAGTGTCCCCAACTAAGCAAGCCAAAAGCCAAGGCAACAGTGGCAAGGAACCAAAACTCCATCAGGTGATTGAATGGAGAAAAAAACCTTCGGAGAACCCTGGCTCAGTACAGGGAACAGTGATTACAAAACAAATTGGATTGAAACATTAAGAGAATTTGTCCATTTCCATCTATTTGTAAGTCGAAGTAATCACGCCGGTTTGGAGACGAGATGTTCCGATGGCTGTCGTGTCGATGAGGTCGGGATTGGTCCAGGCGCAGGTCCACCATAGAGGGTCCCCTCGGGATAAACAGAGAAACTAATATTAGCCTAGACGCCATCCTTCTTTTGATGTACCAAGTACATCAGGATTTATGGGACGTGTTCCTGCTTCCGGCTGATCTAAACTATGCAGCCTAGTTTTGAATTTAGGAAGTCTATAGTGTTATGTGTATGCTTGGCCAAAGAGATGTGTTTTTAGTCTAGATTTGAACTGACAGATTGTGTCTGCTTCCCGGACAGTGTTAGGAAGATTGTTCCAGAGTTTTGGTGCTAAATAGGAAAAGGATCTACCACCAGCAGTCGATTTGGATATTCTAGGTATTATTAACTGGCCGGAGTTTTGAGATCGCAATAGACGTGAAGCACTATAATGCGTTAAGAGCTTGCTCAAGTATCTATTTAGTGCTTTATAAGTAGTCAGCAATATTTTAAAATTTATACGATGTTTAATAGGCAGCCAATGGAGGGTTGACAGAACCGGGCTAGGATGGTCATACTTTCTGGTTCTGGTAAGAACTCGAGCGGCTGCGTTTTAAACTAGCTGAAGTTTGTTTGTTAAGCGTGCAGGGCAACCACCCACTATAGCATTACAATAATCTAGCCTTGATGTCACGAACGCATGAACTAATTGTTCCGCATTTGTCAATGAGAGCATATGGTGTAATTTGGATATATTTTTAAGATGGAAAAAATGCGGTTCTAGTTTTTGTAGTAAAAACTAAAAAAAAAAAGAAGCCATTTCACAAGAAGTCCTACAATTCAGTCTGTGAACTGGATGGCTAACTACCACGATCCTCTGTCAACATTTTTCATGAGCGAATGCTAAACCCCACACTGCCCCAATGGGGTTGTCTTTTAGTGCAATTAGGGAACCTTGAGTCTGTTCGGATAAAAAGCATCCGCTAAAACCAAGCAATCAGGTAACCCTGACGTACTGTTTGACTGTATGTACATTTCTGTTCAACAGTGTTTGCTCGCTTAACTCTGTGAATTTACCCCCCTCTCCTGAGAGTGTGTTTCTCCATTCAGCACAGAAGTACCTCTGTGAACATTATTGACTCTGACATGTGGTTAAGTGGCCACCAATTATGTTGGCTCAGTCACTGTTGGCTGTGCCATATCCTTCCCTCCATTTCTGTGAGAAGACCTGGGAAACTGTTTATGTATTTGACACCAAATAAACCAAATGAATCAAATGATGAAATAAATGTTTTTCTCCAAAACACGTTGGCCACATTTATTTGCACCCCTAGAATGTTTTACCTGTAAAATATCTCTGAAGTATATTCCCATTAATATCTACATTTTGTAGCACACCAAGGTGACTATGAACATGAAATTGTCTAGCTATGACTTCTTGTTTCACAGGAGTTTAAATATTGTGATGGATGAATAAGAGAATTTGTGTGTTCATCATGAGTAAAACCAAAGAATATCAAAAATCCACCATCAGGGCAATAATTAAGAAGTTCCAATCAACTAAAGATGTTAGGAATCTGCCAGGAAGAGGACGTGTGTCTATATTGTCTTAATAAATGATGAGGAGGAAAGTTCGAGTTCCCAAAGACTCTCCAAGGACCACAGATGGAGAATTGCAGAGATTACTTGAGTCTTGGGGGTCAGGAAGCCTAAAAAATCTATCAAACAACCCCTGCATCACCACATGTTGTTTGGGAGGGTTTCAAGAAATCCTCCTCGCTCCTCCAAAAATAAACTCCCGCATATTCAGTTGTCAGACACGACTGGAACTTCAAAAGGGACCGGATTCTGTGGTCAGATGAAACAAACAAAAAAAAGAAGAGATTTTTGTCAGCAAACCCACCAGATGTGTTTGGTGCAAACAGGCATACAAAATACCCCATGCCTACGGTTACATATACTGCTGGATCTTATATGTTGAGGGCCTGTTTTATTTGCATCTTGTTCAGATACATAGTATTATGGATTCTAACAAATACTAATAGATAAAAAAATCAAAACATGACTGCCTCTGCTAGAAATCTTTTAATGGACCGTGGTTGGATCTTCCATCAGGACAACGGTCCAAAAAGAACATCAAAATCAACACAAAAATGGGTAATGGTGTGTTCACACCGAACGCAAATTTAATCATTTGCGCAAGTAGTTTACACGCAAAGTCAATGCAAAGACGCAAATTGGTTGACGTGTTTTGCCGCGAACGTTTTCCGCGCAAGTTGAAAAATTCGAGCGGAAGATTTACATGAAGCTTTGTTGCGCCAGCCAATCAACGTAGAGCTCATCGGTACGTCCGGTAATGTATTTAAAATAGGCTAACGTTTTACAATAAATGTATTTAAAATAGATATTGCTGCTATATATTTTACTAGTTATATTGAGCAGCTACAGATCCAAACTCTATTCAGAAAATCAGCATTGTAAACATTTTTTCCCCCTTATAATTTTATGGACAGGCCTGACAAAACAGACATAGGACTATTAAAATTCAGAGTCTATACAAATCAACATAATTAATTTGTTTCGGGTTGTTTTTCATACATTTATTGTAATTAAATCACAGCAAAAACGATATATGCTGTATATTTATTGGTGTTGAAACGGCCCCTGACCGGAGACAGATGGAAAGGCGCTCCACAGCTGAGACGGATAGCCTGTAGTTGGTGTCCATCCGAGAAATCCTGACCCTAGCTAGCAGGTTATCAAACTGGGCACCGTCATAATCAAATCGCGCTGGAAATGTGTGCCAGAAAGAAATTGTGTTCTTTCTGGCATACGTGCAAATGGATTCAAAATGAAGAGTTCAGATGCAAAAGCCTCTAAGTGCCATTTGAAATTTTCTTCTAAAATTATCATTTTTATCAAGCTTGTATATTTAAGTTCAGTAATTTCACTTAAATGGCAATGAAGATTACCTATTGTCATTTAAGTGAAATTACTGAACTTAAATATACAAGCTTGATAAAAATGGTCATTTTAGAAGAAAATTTCAAATGGCATTTAGAGGCTTTTGCATCTGAACTCTTCAAATGTTCAAGCGTCTAACTACGCGATAGACGCGTATTTGACGCTCTATTCACGTTCGGTGTAAATACACCATAACTGAGCACAAAATAAAGCCGTCCCAGTCCCCTAAACTGAACCCTGTTGAAAATAATGTAAAATAATCTTTTACTTCAATGAAAGGTTAGATTTTTGCAATTTTTTTAATTAAAGATCAAAAGGATAAACAATGCAGATTGATTTTTTTTTTAATAGCCATTTTTGATCATATTTACCAGTGGTGCCATTAATTCTGACCACAAGTGTAAATAATTAATACATTTATTTAATGTAGATGTTAGCCACACTGTAAAAAAATATTGATGGTTTAACTTAAAAAAGTAAGTAACCTGGGTTGCCTTAAAATTTTAAGTTCATTGAACTGGAAAAAGTGAGTTAATACAATGAAGGAGAATGATTTAATCATTAGAAACTCAAAATTATATGTTATCTGAACTAAATAAATTATTTAAGTTGATTTGACAAAAGAAAAAATGTTGTGATTACTACACTGTAAAAAAATATTGTTGGTTTAACTTAAAAAAGTAAGTAATCTGGGTTGCCTTAAAATTTTAAGTTGATTGAACTGGAAAAAGTGAGTTAATACAATGTAGGAGATTAATTTAATCATCAGAAACTCAAAATAATAAGTTATCTCAACTAAATAAATTATTATAAAGTTGATTTGACAAAAGAAAATATGTTGTGATAACAAATCTTGAAAATATTTTTTTACAGTGCAGGATGCAAATCGCCAAATACTCGGCGTTCGTTTTTTTTTTTTTTTTTTTTTTTTAATGAATTTTGACAATCTTTGGCAGTGGGAATGTGATATGGCTTAATGTGATCATTAAATGGCAATGGTTGTGATGTAATAAAGTCTGACCGATGTGCTGAATGTTTCAGAGTCCTGGAAGTATAAGTAGTTTTCAGTTTCGATTCACAGTAAATGCTACTCTGCATGTGCTGTATATTTGAGTCGCTTATAAATTTGCATTTGGAAACGCAACATTCGTCATGGGAATTGTTTATATATCTGTTGTTGTCAACAAAGAGAATTGATAAAGGTCAAGGTATTCTTGTCGTCGTCATCAGTATGACAGCTATAGTAAACGTGCAAGTCTATTAAGTTCTGTGTAATGAACAGCCATTGTGTTGTGAATAAAGGAAACCCTCCCTTCATTCAAAAGCAGGGCCATTTTCGCCTTCCTGCTGAGAGTGAAGAGTGGCCGACGCACGTGAATGTCCAACCTGCAGCGTGGAGCTGTTGTTTAGTCAGCTGAAAAACATAAACAGAGGGAAGATAGCTGATTGGAAGGAGGGAAATGTGGGTGGTGACGGCCTCCCTGAAAACCACAGGAAACACCTGTGCCCACTTCACTATCGCTGCACTCACAGGCAGGGGTCTGCAATGTGACGTAGACCCATATTGTGCCTCAATCCAGTCCTGGGACAAAGGTGTTTACAATTGGCTAGTCAAAGCACACTGTACTGGAACTGCTGTTTGTTGTTCAGCTTGTGAAGTCCAACAATCCTGATGATGTTGTTGATGTTTGGTTGATGCATGTTATATGGTCATTCAAAAAGAGGTTTATTCACGAATCACGATGATGCACGGACTTCCCTGTCCATGGAGGAATCATTCCAGTTGCCGGGCGAAATTTTTTCCCCCATTCAGATTTCGCTCATGTCGGTCACGTTTAAAAGTGACTTGTGTGTGAGGCGTTTACAGATCTAATCTTAAAGGAGTAGTGCTGATAATTTACTCACCCCCATGTCATCCAACATGTCCATGTCATTCTTTCTTCAGTCGAAAAGAAATTAAGGTTTTTGATGAAAACATTCCAGCATTTTCTCCATATAATGGACTTCAATGGGAACCAAACGGTTTAAGGTCCAAATGACCGTTTCATTGCAGCTTCAAAGGGCTTTAAACAACACCAGACGATGAATAAGGGTCTTATCTAGCAAAACGATCACTCATTTAAAAAAGAAATAAATAAGTTTCAGTTTTATAAGCACAAATGCTCGCCTTGCTCTGTTCTGTGATGAGCGTTCGTGACTTTCCTGTTCGAGCTCGTTCATCGTTCATGACTCGAAGGGTCCTAGATAAGACCCTTATTCATCATCTGTTGTCATTTAAAGCCCTTTGAAGCTGCTCTGAAACTCTTATTTGGACCGTCAACTGAAGAAAGAAAGACGTGGATCAGCAAAAGTTTTTTTAAAAGTGAACTACTCCTTTAAAACTGTGTAGTTGAGGTTGAGCTCCACCAACAGGGCAAAAATGCATATGCTTATCTATGAAAGATAAAAAAATTAGTTGTTAACATCCCAATAGACCTTAGCTGAGCTTTTGTATTTGTAAAGAACGTGCTACCACCTGTCCTACCATTGTTGTTTTTTTTTGTTTTTTTTTACACGAATAAAATTCATTGCCGTATTCCGGGCAATGGTGATCTCTTAGTAAAGTGTTTCCCCCACTGCTGTTTTGGGAATACAAACTGAAACCAAAATGCTTAGAGTGAAACATCACTCAACTCTCTGAGGACTGCTGCATGTTTGTCGAAAGTTTTCAGGCTAAAATTCACCCGTTCAAATGTCAGTGTGTTTTCAATTTAGACTGTTTTAAAAAAGGAAATTCATCTCAAGTGAGGAAATCTCCCCAGAGGAGAGGACTAGCGAAGAGCACGACTGATCCAGCTGTATGAGCTGCTCAAATACTGACACGTTATACTCTCTCACCAGATTCTGACATGCTTGAATTGTCATCAGCTCAATAAAGTACAGGTCATGAAATTATGATGCTGACAATATGTTGCTCATTTGGCATTTTTAATGTCTCCACCACATTACTCTGGTAAATTATAAGCATCCCCATTGACTAACTAAAAATATCTGCCCCTAAAGTGAACCATATGTGCGGTATTGCGTAACTGTAACTGACCATATGAAATATCCTGACCATAGCTGAATTTAGAACAAAGTTGTATTGGTAATGTGAATTGGTATTCTGCATGTGTTACCTCAGTAATTTAGATCTGTTAGCACATGCTCTGATGGGTTAGGTCCATGAAAACCCTGTTTTTATTATTTATTTCCTTTGACCCTGAAGATGTTCCCAGGAAGTGTTTTCATCACAGGTTATTCCAGGTTTCCTTCAGCTCAACACATTCAGGCAGAAGAATGGGGTGTCCATCTTGGCTCAGCTGAGCATTTCCTACCGTTGGTCTGTGGCGGACATAAATAGACTGTCCCATATTTGGATTCAACATTAGCTGCTGCCCATTCTGATAAAACTGTACAGTGTTGACAGAGGGTGACCAGTGCTGACACCTCTTTCCCCAGTGTTATTGTTCTTCTTCCTGTGAGATTTTCAGCTGTTGTCCACCTTGGCGAGAAGGTTGTGATGGGCCAACAAGTGTCTATTCCATTTATAATCTATATTCTCACACCTTATGAAAACACACCCTCTCTCTTTTCCTCACACACAGACTACTTGGACAGTTTTTGTTGGGCATCACCCGACACAAAGGGTCAATTATGTCTTAAAATACTTTTTTTTGTGTGTTTTGGGGAAATTCATCTTCCTGTGAATCAGCTGCCTATGGTCAAAATACATATCTTATTTACTGTTTTTGCCTTATTGATTATAATGGAAGTGTTTAAGTGAGCCTAATGCCTAAATCAGATTACACGATTTTTTTGTCTGTTACGATAGTCACTGTGTCAGATTACGCGATTTTGACTCCTAAAATCTTGTCGTGTCTTGGACAAGACACATGTCAGACTACACGTTGCTTCCTGACCAGTCAACGCATGCCGTCTTTAACGGCGCGCGTGATGTCATCGAGAAGGCAAAACTAGTAGCGAGTGACATCCGGAAACAAACGTAAAGAAAAAATGGATGAAGCGGTGAGTGTTGTATTGGCTGTCCTGTGTTCAGAAAAAAGCAAAAAAAGAAAGAAAACCCGACAATGGACACGTTCCTGGATTGCTCGAAGAGGACAGTATGGGCTCAATCCTCCAAAGAGAACTTGAGGTAAAATATTGTTTTCTTATATATTTTTACGTTTAGTTTTAACGTTAACACCATCGTCTCTCTTTCGTTTCGCCGTTTTTGACAGTTGTGTACGGAAAAGCTTCTGTGCTCCTATTGGTCAATCTTATACATGTGACGGAACCGTCGTGGACGACCGTTAAAAAAATTAAACATGCTAGACTTTTTGTCGTGATGTCGTGAAGCATCGCAGATGCGAAGTAGGTTGTCGCCCTATACGAGATGATACGATCAAATCTTGTGTCCCGACGCCCGTTGTCGTTTACGACCCTACGTCAAACGGATCGTACCAAAATCAGGCTAAAATCGTGTAATCTGAACCAGGCATAAATTAAATGACGTAATTGACACTTGTTCCAAACCCATTTGACTTTCTTTCTTCTTCACATCACAAGGAAATAATTGTAATGAATATATGGTTAGGTATCTGGTTTTGCTGACACCAAATCACGGGTCAGCTAAAGTCCATGCAGCTTATTTGGTCATTTTCTGAGTGCTCCGATTGGATTCAGTGAAAGTCAAACGCAGTCAATTTGTGGTGGCTGCCATTTTGTGCTGCAGGTATGACATATTTTTTTAAGGCTTAATGCTCGTTTCCAAGTTTTCTAGTTCCATCGTCTTTAAGTCAATGGAGTTTTCAGTTAAAAGGCTTAAATTACGTCTGTTGTTAACACAAGTTTAAAATTATCATGATGTTAAATACATCAGTAATACATTCTACTCATTTCTGAAGCTTTTACTTGTCTTGAAAAGTGGCTTAATGAGACTACAGAGGTTGCCAGAAACATCGAAAGTCATCAGCCAAACAGAGACTGTAAACTCATCTACTCACTAGTGCACTTTCACAGCCTAGTTCTTTTCACAACGCTCTTGCCATTCTAGCTATTCTAACTTGAATTTGCAAGGGAAACTTAAAAAAACTTAAAAAACTGAAAGAGCTTAGTGATGTTGATGCTGAAGTCATGTAACCGTGGTGTAGTCTGTTTATAGCCTACTTTTCGATTTTACCTCTACCGATTGTATTTATGTTTTCAATTAATTATAATTTGTGTGCATTTGTGAATATTTGACGATGAACAAAACATGCACAGAGCTTATTTTCTGCTATAATCCAAAAGCCAATGGATAAATCCTGGAACCAGGTTTATGCTCAATTTTGGGTTCAATTGGCTTTATGCACAGCTTTACTACTTCAGAGCCCGTCTAACGAAGAGCCTTGGCACCTCCTATTAGCCCCATTGTGTATCATCTTGGTTGCAGTTCCATTAGAAATCCACTGGAGGTGATCGCGGGCGAGTGCAGAATGAATGGGAGTCTATGGGGCTAAACGGCTAAATGTGTCTCTTTCACCTACTTGTCGTTAAATTAACATAGATTTTATTGTTGATTCCGCAAGTTCAATATAGATTATAGGCCAAAAGTCGAATTAACGAGTGCTTATGTCCTTTCGATGTCTTACAGGTTAGGCCGTTGTTGGCCGGAACACGCTAGCATTCTGCTATTGTGTGACGTCATCACAGTTTTGAACGGATTTTTAGAACAGATAAGTGAACTTAAAAATGCAATTTTCAGCTGAGTGTATTACCTTAGCCCTCCCTTTTGAATGCAACTTTCAAATTACTTGACAAAAAATGACATCCTGAGAAAAGTGGATTTCTGGTGGTGAAACCCCATTGACTCCCATTCATTCTGCACTCGATCGCGAGCGCCCCCGCATGGACAGAGTCGCATTACTGCAGCCAGTCCAGAACCCGGAAGTAACCAGCCAGTGACAATTCTCTTCAATTAGACATTCTCTGACTACTTCCTGAATTTCAGCCAGCTCCTTGTTTCCTGTCTACATTGAATAATTCAGGTGTGCTTGACCTCAGTAGTCATGGCAACAATAATCAGACACACCTGAATTAATAAATTTTGCCCAATAATGGCAGACTATAAACAAGGAGCTGGCTGAAGTTCAGGAAGTAGTGCAGCTGTGCATAAAGCCCATTGCTCTACTCTGTGCCATCCAATGTTTTACACGCCAATCCTGAATGGTGGTTGGCCCATTGCCATTAAAATGTCAGAAGAGGATGAAGAATCTGACACCTACTGGAATGGAGTGTGAAGCACTGGATGGCGCAAATTAGAGCAATGGCGGCAACCATGATTTGGCATTTGAAATTGCTTCCCAAAAATGTTTCATTTTCCGAGTCTTCAATATTTCATTAGTTGTATAGCCTTAAAGTCCCCCTGTAGTCAATCATTTTATCCCTTAAAACTCATTTTTGATCACCAAAATTACATATTTAAAAGTTTTTTCCTTGAAAATCATTTCCTAGCTTAAATGTAACAGCACCTTTTCCTCATTGAATACATGTGGTTATATGAATATGCAAATTAGCACATTAGCTCAGAGATTCACTCGTTGATGATCACGCGTTAATCTGAATGGTTTCAATGTGGTTTGTGACATCAGAAACACCATTGATTTCAAACTGTTTTGAGACTATGATTCACTGCAGTTTTAAGGAGAAAATACTCAGCAATGGCGTTGACATGAATTTGCACATGGTTCTTATTAAAGCATATTAAAAACACCACATAGACATATAAACACCATTAAAAGCTTGATTTTCTCCTCAGGGGGACTTAGGTAGGCCAGTTGAAATCAATTCAGTTTAAGGAATACGTCTCTACTGTTACAACTTATGTACTGTTACACAACCCAGAGCAATCATAGTGGCGGCTCTTGCTTTGTCCTCTAACTAGGGCAGCAGTCCTCTGCCTTTTATGGCTGTCATTTAACAGAGATGCAAGTAACGGAACACAGCACTAGGCAGACGAGGATCTGATATGGTTGTTCTGTCCTCCATGCTTTTAGCCACCGAACTGATTCTTAGCAGGTCAAGCTGCAGATCTTGTGTCTTGTTTGCAGAGTGGACGTGCCACTCATTTCTCACATGATGAGGGACTTTCTCTGACAAGGCCAGCTGTGTAATCGAAAGCCCTCTGACATCATGACTGGTAGAACACGACGGAGTGCCATTGTCACTTGACTGAGAGCTAATTTAAGGAAAGGGTCTGTGTTCTCTGTGATATTACTCAGCTGTTTCACGGTTGCAAGAGTGCAAGCTCAGTTTGGAGAACTCGTTCATGTGACTCGTGTCAACTTTCTCCATTGGAGCGAAGTGGCAAGCTAACGTCTTGTCAGCAGGTGAAGCATTGTAATGTGACGCTCAAAGTTCAGATAGGTTCAACTTTAGACTTCTTTCACTCATGTTTCGAAATACAGCCATGATTATTATTGTATGATGTACCATTAATGCTGGAACTCGAAACTTGAAAATAACAAGGGGTGCACGATATATCGGCCACTATATCGGTATCGGCCGATATTTGCTCATTTTTATGTTATCGTTATCGGCCCGATAATAAAATCTGGCTGATATATTAAAGCTGATAAATAATGAATTATTTCCTTCAACACTTGAGACCTGAGACACTTAACTGCACACTGTTCAACATGATTGATCTTAATATAGTTAAGTGCAAAATATGCTGTCATATCGGCTACATGAAATTATAATGAGAACATTATAACGTGTTAGGGGACGGATTTTAATTGTGAGACTTTTGTTTTTGCAATCAGGCTTTCAAAAATAATGTAAAAATTGGATTTAGATTTATCGATATATATATCGGTTATCGGCTTTCAAATATAAAGAATTATCGGTTATCGGTATCGGCCAAAATGTTCATATCGGTGCATCCCTAAAAATAACCATTGGATCAACCTCGAATACAATCATTTGCAAGATGGTGGTGACTCATGTGACATTAAATTGGTTATCTTCAAGTAGAGGTAGGAGAATTCCAAGTTGACTGGAACAGGTTTGAGGTTGGAAGTGGGAAATTTCAACTTGTTGTCAGTGCAAATGTCAAAAGATGGATATGTAGACACATCCAAGTTACTTTGAAAACATCTTGATTCCCGAACAAATGACTAAGCTGGTTCTTTTTAGTGAATCAGTAATATTTTGGCTAGTGTAACCAGCCTGATTCCTGAACTTATTTTGATTCTTGATTCTTTTGAGTTATTCCAACTCAAGAACTGGAATGACTAATATGAATTGAGACATGAATTGTTGAACTTTTGGCTTCTGTATGCTTCAAACAAACATTAAGTACAAAGACCTCTCATCACAGTCGTGGTTAAAGAACCGATCCCTGGTGTGTTTGTCATCAGATAACAGAATCCAATAACGATCGTTCTGACACATTGTAGCATGAGTTTATTTTCAAGCTGTGTAAAAACATCTTGTCCTAGAGCTCCCCACCAATCCTAGCCTTCTTCCCGAACTACTTCAGTGACCTTAAATGTTAAACTTAAGCTAATATTTACAGTAAAAAATTGCAGTCCAGTCGATGAGAACGAAAAAGTTGTTGTCTGTCTGGATGTTCAGTCTTGTGAAATAAATCAAGCACGTGCAAAACACTTCAGACCAAGGCTTGGGTTTTGTAGTAGTTGAATCAATGCCAGACCCCAGCCTCTTAAACTAAGAGCCTCGGTCCACTCGAATAATAACAACCTCGGGAACAAGGGGGATTGGTGTAATAATATAATAATATACAACATCTTCTCCACAATTATAGATCATGTCATATTATTAAATTTAAGGCAAATGAAAAATGAAGCTGTGAGGAATAGAAGAACACCAGGTTATATGTTGTCATTTGTGCCAAATTACAGCATCTTTCCTGTCTAAAGTCCATTTTGGGTCTTTGTGGCACTGCTGTCCCACATATTCAACCCATGTATGCACTCTCATTATTTGTTTATCTGGATTTGGCTGGGAATTTATCGCATACTTTGAATATTTTCATATTTTCCTGTAATTTTCCTGGAACCTTTCCCAATCTGACAAGGGAAAGGAGCATCCCACTCTTCCGTCTTCGCCTGCCAGCGTTCCAGATTTCCTGCCTTCTATTGTGGCTGCAGCGGGATGCTAACATCCTGGTTCAAGCCCTGAGGTCAATCCAACACACTACACATCGCTCTGTCTTTCATTTTTGCTGTCCCTCTCGCTCTTGTTCCTTCTCCCATCACTCTGTCATGTTTCTACCCACTCACCTTATCACTTTTGCCCTATCCGTGAGTCAAAAGTTGTCTTTTCCCAAAGTTTCCCAATTCTCTTTCATCTTCATCCCTGACTTTCTTTGATTTGTCCTTCTCCTGTTCTTCCTCCTGTCTCACCTGCAAGGCCGCCATTTGTGATCCAACCTCACTGTGCCTGCCAAGCCACTTCGAACTCGAGTACTAACAAAGCAGATGTACTTAGTCTAATGACTTGTTCTCTGTTATCTCTTTACCGCTTGTCAGGAGAGTCTTTCAGAAGCATCTATTCATTCCCTGCACTTTCATTTACATTAAAGCTTTTGGCAAACGTTTGTATCTAAAGTGATTTCATTGCATGTTATCAGTAATTGGAAATCGAACCCATGACCTTTGCATTGCCAGTGCCATGCTCTACTGCATTGGTTTCCTATCATGGTCCTGGAGAACCTTCTGCACTGCACATTTTTAGGCCCTGTTCAACGATTCCGGGTGAAAACGTAAAATATTTTATCGGATGTGCTTTTCGGTTACACGGCAACAGCGTTTTTGGGGCTTGAAAACGCAAAAAAGTGAAGCCACCCTTCAGAGTGGAAATCTTAAAAACGCTCCACCGTCGCGTTCCCGTCTAAATGGCAGAAACGCAAATCTGCTCACGGTAGCTCTCGTTGCGTACGCGTTTACATCACAGGCCTGCGCCAGAACAGGAAAATAATGACCAACATGTCGGATTATTTCCATACGTCGGACCTTCAAGTTGCCCTAGCAGCTCTGATTAACATACAAGAGTCTTTTCTGCAATTGTACGAAATATTCTCACATAGTATTACTGACCAGAGAAGGCGCATTGAAGGTTGTACGCGGGAACGCGAACTTGGTGTTGTTGTGTGGCAGTGCTTCACATCGCCACCTAGCCATCTGGAGTGCATACTACATCGAACTTTACACACTTTTGCGTCACCATATACACGCAGATTTCCCAATCATTACCATCGTCTAAACGCAGAATAAAAAGAGAAAACGCAATGCCACTTTTGCTTTTTCTCTTCAGATCGTTTCCGTATAAACGTCGCCTAAATGTCTTCATAAATCAAACACACATGATTCAACTCATCAGCTCATTAGTAAAGACTCTTAAAGGGATACTCCACTTTTTTTGGAAATAGGCTCATTTTACCACTCCCCCAGAGTTAAACAGTTGGGTTTTACCGTTTTCGAATCCATTTAGCCGATTTTCTGATATTTAGAAGATCTCATTGACTTCCATAGTATATTTTTTTTCCTACTATGGTAGTCAATGAGACCAGAAACTCTCTGGTTACTGATATTCTTCTAAATATCAAAAAATCGTCTGAATAGATTCGAAAACGTTAAAACCCAACTGTTTAACTCTGGGGGAGTTGTAAAATGAGCCTATTTCCAAAAAAAGTGGAATATCCCTTTAAGACAGGGGTGTCCAAACTCGGTCCTGGGGGTCCACTGTCCTGCAGAGTTTAGCTCCAACTTGCCTCAACCTACCAGTCTGGAAGTTTCTAGGAAGCCTAGTGAGACCTTGAGTAGCTGGTTCAAGTGTGTTCAATTTGTGTTGGAGCTCTTCAGGACAGTGGCCCTCCAGGAGAAGGGATGGGCACCCCTGCTCTATGACCTCAAATATGTGAGACACCCAACATTTTGGGTTATTGTTGGTTCTATAGGAACAGGATTGGGAACCACTGCTCTAATGTTTGAGCTTCAGGAAAGCCACTGTGCTTCTGAAATCTTACATCAGCCACTCGATAGTGCAGAAATACATATTTTTGCAAATTGATACTCGACTTGATATAATCCAATTCAAAAGCTTTTGATTTCAGTATGCTGTCTTTTATAGCTTCACAGACTGCAAACTTACAACTCATGTAGAATGATTTCTTTTGTTGTGACACAGCATTTGCAGCAGCATGGATTCAGCAGCAGGACTCATCTGTAAATCTGTATGGGGAATCTACTTTTAGTCTGCTAAGATAGCATCCAGATTTAATTATTGGGATTTTCTGTGTAACAGAATGGATATGGAGGGACTTTTAGAAGGCCACTGAGGCACTCAGTGGCGTTTCCTGCCTTCTGATAAGAGGATGTACTATCTGAAGTGGCACATCCTGCATATGATCACACACTAGCCAATTTGCACGCTGACGTACCTTAACAGCCTCATACTTCATTCCAGTAATCCCTGTCAAAACATTGAAAGGTGTTTGAAATGATTTTCAACAACCCCAATTTAAATTCCCATGAGCTTCTCTGTGCAAATGATGTCACCTCTTATGGTAAACCTAATTTATTTTGCGTGGACTAGATGTTCTGGTAATGTCAGACTCTTGTGTAGAGTGAAGTCTAACAGTGTTTGTTTGTTTTGGTGCTTTTACAGTTCTGCCAGCCTGGTGGATGGAGGCTGTCTCGTGAGAGGAAACCCCCGACATTCTTTACAGTGGTGCTTACAGACATCGATTCAGAACGACACTACTGCTCCTGTCTGACCTTCTTTGAGGCAGAGGTCAACCTACAGGTGAGATTAAGGTTTACTTGTATAAACTGTATGAGCTAGTAGCAAAATTAATTTATGGCAGAATAATTTCGCAATCATTTTTTGTTTCGTTTAAAAAAAAAAAGATTAAAAAAAAATTTTATCGGACCAAATTTTGGAAAGCATCATCATGTGGAAGATACAAGAAATTAAAATTTTAGTTATTCAACCAATCATTCAATTGAATTCACGTTTATTTGTATGGCTCTTTTCACAATACATATCGTTTACCGAAATTGCATGTTTCTACATTACAATTTAGAGTAGTCTGTCGACAGGTGACTGTCAAAATAATGTCCATATGTCAAAAATGTACTCTTTATAACATTTCAAGCAAGAAATGTATTGTGCTTTTGATTTAAAATAACCGAAGTGCAAGGTTTTGTGTACATTATTAGAGACATTATTAGATACAGATGTGTCTCTTATCTAGATTTAAACTGGGACAGTGAGCCCTGAACATTATCAGGAAGGCTATTCCAGAGTAGTGATCGACCGATATATCGGGCCGATATTTGCGTTTTTTACGTGTATCGGAATCGGCCGATATGCGACTGCTGCGTTCGCCGATAGTTTTTCCCGGCACAGAAAAATGTACTTTTTAAGTGAAAATTTACTTTTTAAGTTACTTTTAAAATGAAGTACAGTGTGCACTGTGCACTTTATTATGCTGGTGTATAATAGTGTAATTATTTCATTTATGCTTAAATATTTATTTTCAGCACTGAACTTTTTCTTTGTTCAACCTCATGTTTTTAATATTTGTTAAATTGTTTATCTACTTCTTCTTGTTCTTCCTCACGTTTTTACTATTTGTTAAATATTGTTTTTTTTTTAAGTTAAATAAATGTTACTTTTGTTAAATCGAGACCTGTAACATTTGTTAACATCATGTCGTTTTTATGAAGTAAATTTAGCGAGCAAAGTGTATCGGCTCAAAATATTGGCTCAAGAAAATTGGCAGCCCGTATCGGTCATCGGCTAAGGCTGACGGGAAAAAAATCGGTATCGTATCGGCACTAAAACATCCATATCGGTCGATCCCTATTCCAGAGTTTAGGAGACTTCGATATCCTAGGTACTACCAAAAGTACCAAGAAGTTTGTGGTGAGAATGTGGTAGATAGAAGATCAGTTAGATACACAGGAGCTTAACCACTTAGGACCCTGTAAGTCAGTAGCAATACTTGTAATTGATACAGAACAGGTAGCCAGTGTAGAGATGCTAAAATTGGGGTTATATCATCATATTTTCTTGACCCGGTAAGAACTCTTGCAGCTAAAAAAGAATCCATTTATAGATGCATTTATACATCTAATAAAAATTAACCTGAGATACTCTTTGCTCATTGCCAGTGAAAGTTCTTCAATTGGTCTTTATGGCCTAAATAAAAGACTAGAGTACTTTCAAAATATTTTAAAGTTGATTGAGGTAAGAATGTCAGTATTTAAACCAGTTGGAGAACCTCTCAGTGATGGAAGCTGCGACCAGGATGGACAATATTTTAAAGTTCACTGTCCAGAGAGGAGAAGGAAAGAAGAAGCACTGTTAGAGAACCCCAAGGGGCTGCGGTTGGAGGACAGCTATGTAAAGAATGCAGCTGTAATTCCTGACTTTTGCCCAGTGCCCACCGGGGTTCCAACCTCAACCCCTCATGAAACTAGACTAAACTAGCTCCTGTAGAAGATTATCAGTTGTCCCACATTGTGAGAGAAAAAAATGTTGAGTGTCAATTTTTTTTTCTTCCTCTGCTGAGAAGTTTCTCTATAAAGTGAAAGTCCTGGAGTGCAAGGAACCGCGCATCCCCTAAATTTGTATCCTTGACTGAAGTAGTCTACTGTACTGGGGCAGTATTTATAATAAGGGTCAAGCAGGGACTTGCATAATTTAAGGCTGGAATACTAGTGCTGTCAAACGTTTAAAATATTTAATCGCGATTAATCGCATTAATGTCATACTTAACTCGCGATTAATCGCAATTAATCACACATTTTTATCTAATCTAAACGTCTCTTGATTTCTTTTTGTCCCATTATTTTTTTCTCATTTTAATGCTCTTATTAACACGGAAAAGTGGATCGGCTTGCTTTGTGCAAATGTTGTTTTTTTTTTATTGAAAACAACATTGGCATATACAGTGTTCAATTTCACACTAACATTCTCACTTGGAGCAAATAATCTCTCACACAAAAACACTGTCCATCAATAAAAGGGTAAAAGAAATCCTGACGAGGTCCTGATATTGACGAGGGGGCGGAGAATTCGCATCAGCTGTGTGTGTGCTTGGCCATCATCAAGTGGTGTTTCAGACTGGACTTGCTGCGATGATGATCGCTCAGTTCACAATGACAAAACACACAGATCTCTTTGGTCTTGTCAATGGAACCATTTGGCAACTTTTTAAAAGTAAACTTTCCATTCAGAACCTTACTGGCATCCATTTCGGCGTCTCGCTCTCGTCATCACCTCAAAACGTAACGTTAACCAACTATTTGGCCGGCTCACAAGCCCAAACGAGAGTTTGCAGCGTGCCTGTTGTTTTGTTTACGGTCAAGCTAGATCCACTTGCGCTTTGGTTGTCGACAAAACAAAACGTCCTCGCGTCATAGCGCCGCGCATTCCGCGTCCTGTATTTAAAAAAACTACAAAGTTTGCTAGGCCAAAAAGACCGTTAATCGCGCGATAAAAATATTGACGCCGTTAAAATGGGTTTGCGTTAACGCCGTTAATAACGCATTTAACCGACAGCCCTATGGAATACACGACACAAATTCGTTTCAGAGGAAAAGTGGGCTCCATGTACTAAATGACTGAGGTTCCGGACACAACAAATTCACACAGAGACATGCACCTTGTTGACAGGAGACGCAAGGCAAATGCAAACAATACAAGTTCTAAAATCGACTCAGAATATCAAAAGTGTTAGATATTTTATGGCTGGATGAAATCTAAAAAAAGCTACGAAGATAGACTACAAAAATCGGAGTCTGCCCATTATAACGCTAATTACTGCACCGATAGATGCCGACCAAAAGCAATAAACACTTAATAAAGAATAAACGCTAAACATCAGTGTGTTACCCCTGTTGCCGTCTGGCTTTGGACGCCTCTTGTTTTCGCTAATTGAATGCGTTTGGTCAACATTTGTCATTGTGGAATGTCTGAGAAGTGACTATCTGTAATCGGGTGATTGCATTGGTCGGCATCTGTCAGTGTGTCATGTGTATGAATTGATACACTATGCGATTTTCTATTAAATATCTCAACTCAAATCTGCAGACTAGCTCCAACTTTTCACTACTATTGTCAACTTATCCAGACTGTAAATCAGGGCAAAAATCTGGGATTAATCCTTAATTGCCAGGGCTTTCCTCTGTAATGTGGCGAACCGATGCAGCGTGGAAGTCAGCCTCGAACTATTGAAGATGAGGTGCTCTGGTAAAGGTGCTCAGATTTATCCACCTCTTGGGTAAATTGAGAACTTTTTTTTAAAAAAAAATGATTTTTTGACATGACTTGAAGGCCAAGTGTGGTAACCCATACTCAGAATTTGTCCTCTGCATAGGAGTTAGTGCACCCACATTTGGGCCATTTAGTAGTGAACACTTGTCGAACACAAAACGTGGACACGTTCACACGGAGCAGTGGGCAGGCATTCACTGTGGCGCTCGGGGAGCAATTGATGCTTAGGTGCCTTGCTCAAGGTCATTTCTTGCAGGTAGATTCGAACCTGCAACCTTCGTGTTACCAATCTGACTGGTAATCTAACCTTTAGGCCATGACTGCCCCCAGTAGGGCTGAACGATTAATTGCATTTGCGATAAAATCGCGATATGATGAAACGCGATTTTGTAATCGCAAGAGCTGCGATTACACTGGTCACGTGACACGCGAGAGAAAAGCAGTCTGCAAGATAAAGCATCAACTTGCCACGCTACGCGGTCTGGCGTCCAGAAAAGAACAGTTTATTGTGTTATTTATTCTCTCCTCAACAATCCTGGATCGATTCAGAGAATTTCAGAATCGAGTGTGAGCTTAGTTTTTAAACACAGATGCGTGATGAAGCTTCGCGTGCTTTAGAAACGAACCGTGTTCTGAATCTGCTTGCTTCTATTTTCTCGCTCTCTCTCTTCCTCACTCACACACACGACACCGCTCGAACCTTACAAAACATAGTAACGTTATTTTATAAAGGTCGGGGTTGAACCAAATTACAAGGACATTCGCGGGCTTCATTGAACAGGTTTTGCCGCTTTGCTTGATGTTATAAAGTTACTCTTGCAGTGCGCGTTCTCTCCCGCGGGTATTTTCTTTACAAATGCTTCACAGAGGCATTATTTATGTCTTTTGGAATGCAGTTGGCTTATTTTAAAACCATGAAAATCACTGAGAAGGCTGCTTTCATTTTAAAATACTAACGCGTGCTTTGTGAAGAGCGCTCGTGCATGCGGCCGTGAGTGACTCATTGGTAAATGTACTTACATGTCAAAATGCTTTTATGACGCGAAATTGATGTAAACACGGTCAGTTATATCTTAAACCAACAGGACAAACCACATTTACAATTTCAAAAGAGATATTTGCATTAGTGTGAATGCAGCATATCGTATCTAAACTGAGGGGAAATCACTCCAGCTCTTGAATGAAAAACATTCAGACAGCCTACTTTTAAATACTGAGACCACTCTTTGTTTATTGCTTGTAATGTTTTTTTTTTTTGTTTCTCTTTATTTACTAGCTTTTATATTTTGAAGCTATATTATTTTATATAGCCTATTTAAAAATTTTAACATGTAATTGGTTTAATTAAATGTTTTTTATATATTTATTTTTTAAAGTATGTGTTTTTACACATGTAATTAAATACATATTTTAAGAGTTATTAAGATTAATTAATAAGAAAAAAAGTAGATCGGATCATGAGCTATCTAAAGATTCCCATCCCTACTGTACAATGATTTATTGCTTGTCTTTGTCGACTAACACAGAAGGTAAATCACTTTTTTTTTTAAATCGCATATTAAATCGCAATCGCAATATTGGTTAAAAAAAATCGCAATTAGATTATTTTCCAAAATCGTTCAGCCCTAGCCCCCAGGCGTATAGCAGAGTATAGTCTGTAAATTATGTTATCCAGGTTCATCAGTTGTTTGGTCGAAACAGGTGACTAATGGACCTACTTTTTCTGAATGTCCAAATAAATTACACATGGAAACCAGGTTGCTTGACGAAGGACACATGCCAAGTTTCACCCCTAGAGGGAGTTTGTAACAAGGAGAATCTCGTAAAAAACATTTGGGTAAGGAAGTTCAAATTTGACATGCTTTTTCGTCTAGAACTGCTAACATACATAAACGATTGCCAGCAGCAATTACATTTTATCAGACATCTGTATTTCTTACAGGCCTTGCTGTAGATCCACTATATAACGTTTCAACACATCTCAGCATGTGTTGTGGTAAATGGTTGGTCAGCTATTGTATCCACAGGCTACAGTATGTTCTGCCAAATTTGCCAGTTGGGGACATCTTGCACCTGCTCGGACTCTTTTTATTGTGGCTGTATTTGAAGTGTTTGTCATTGGTCTACTTCAGAAATCAGATCATGAAGTATACCCTTCATTGATTACATTGCATCCTGCTTTCCGAGTCTTACAGAATGCTAGAAGAGTATAAGTAGTTATATCATCATATCGTCTTTCTGATAGCACACATAGATTTCAATGAAGACAGCTGTTCAACCCTACTGTTAGCCAAAAGTGCTTTTGGGTTTTATTAGAGGCCAAGCACTGAAGGTGCGTATTGTTTACCTTGGAGTTCTTCTCTTTATTATGTTTCTACTTTCTCTGGTTTGGAGTCTATGGTAGAACCTAGATACATGTGGAGGAAAGTTGTAAAATTAAGCATATTGATCAGGGTTAGTGTGAATATTCCCCTGATCCATTGCAATGTTTTCGAGCCAGACCGATATATCGGCAGGCCGATATTAGGCATTTTCCAAACTATCGGTATCGGCAGTTATAATGGCCGATAAATGAATATTTCAAAAATAAAATAAAAACGAAACACGACGAAACACGCTTCAACCATGTCATGAGTGTTGGAGTTGTATAGTTCGTCCACCAGAGGGCACTCTACACCGTCCCTGTTGGCAACACTCGTGTATAACGCGCCACATATCCTGCAACCTGCTGATCCAGGTTGCAGGTAGCTTATAAGGCAATGTAGGGACTAATATCAGAACTTTAATATATTTTGATGTTCCTCTGTCCTGTTGTGACAATAAAAGAAACGAGTTTCTAAAATGCATCATCATATTATTTTAGTTAAAACTCATAAATAACTACAAATAACTAATGTTAGGGAAATCTGTTAATGTTTTGTTGCGCGTTTCTGAAATAAAAAAAAACATAAAACGGCCGATATATCGGACTATCGGATTTTAAAACCAACAAATATTTGGATCGGTATCGGTCTTCAAAATCCTTTATCGGTCGGGCTCTACAATGTTTGTCCAATTGTCACCAAATGTGAGTCAGATTTTTGAGTTAGGCTAGATGTTTGGGCTATTCTTGCCCGTTATTGTTATTCTTTTACAATTTGCCCCAAGAATCATCAGCTTTTTTTGCCATTATAATTTTATGTTGCCTTTCAACATGTTATGTGGTGACAGAGGAAAAGGTTTAGGTTGTAGGTTCAAATCCCTCATATGATTGTCTATTGTCCGACCTCAGTTGTCATTTACTTTTGGCACAGAACCTACTTGTTACTGTAATTGCTACCTCCAACTATTGTTCTCGTTAATGCTTTGCACTTTTTTGTGTGTGTTATGTCAGTAAATTTTACCACATTCGTGATTACTGTCTAAAAGGATTTTTCATTAGATGATGGTTAGATTCCGAGCAAAGCCATGATGTGCATTAGTCAAGCTCCTCCGTTCAAGTTTATTTCACTGTGGACAAATGCAACACTGCTGTTGTTTTCTTGGAGGAAAATTTAGTGATGTCTTCAAAAGAGTAGTGGATGTTCAAGGTAATTGGCTTTACAGCTTTAAATCATTTAGAATGTCGCAACAGGCTCTTGTTCCTCAGAAAGCAGGTCAGATAACCATCTCTGTACTCATTTATTTTTATTTTTTTACCTGTGGAAATGAAGACCGTTGATCACATTCCGACATTCCTCATCTATGGAGAGTACCGGCAATGTGGCATTAAAGGAGTAGTTCACTTTAAAAAAATGTTTTGCTAATAATTTACTCACCCCCATGTCATCCAAGATGTCTACGTCTTTTGTTCTTCAGTCGAAAATGAATGAAGGTTTTTGATGAAAACATTCCAGGATTTTCTCCATATAATGGACTTCATTGGGAACCAAACGGTTCAACGTCCAAATGAGAGTTTTAGTGTAGCTTCAAAGGGCTTTAAATGACACCAGACGATGAATAAGGGTCTTATCTAGTACCCTTCGAGTCATGACTCGAAAAAAGATTCGTTCATTTTGATGAACGAGTTTGAACAGGAGAGTCACGAAGCATTTGTGCTTATAAAACTTAAACTTTTTTATTTATTTTTTAAATGACCGATCATTTTGCTAGATAAGAACCTTATTCATCGTCTGGTGTTGTTTAAAGCCCTTTGAAGCTGCACTGAAACTCTCATTTGGACCTTGAACCGTTTGGTTCCCAATGAAGTCCATTATATGGAGAAAATCCTGGAATGTTTTCATCAAAAACCTTAATTTATTTTCAACTGAAGAAAGAAAGACGTAGACATCTTGGATGACATGGGGGTGAGTCAATTATTAGCAAAAGTTTTTTCAAAAGTGAACTGCTCCTTTAAGTGTAATTAACCTAATTCAGCACTCAGGATGTGGTGGTCAAAACTTAGCATTTCGATACTGTGAATCACATTAATTTGTTAAGCAGACTGTTTAAATGCTTAGAAATGTAATGGTTTCACAATGAATCAGATTCCCCATGAATCAGCCTGTTTGCCACAAACATCTATATGGATGCCAGCATGCTGACTTACTGTTAACTTCCTGTTGCTTTTCTGGAGCACAAATAAACAAACTCATGACAGGATAAAGAATGTGTAATTAAACGGTCAATAAAAGCAGGAATTCTTTGTATTTAGAGGCTGGTGGTTCCAGAAGGTTACAAAACTGTTTGGCAGGAACTTCAGCACGTCATGTCTTTGAGCTTTGATGACCCCCAGCTGTTGGCTGGCGCTGTCTTCCTCCTCGGTCCCCTGTCTCTCTATCGCTTTCTGTCTTTCTCTTTCTCGGGGAGACTGTAAATCTTATTTATTTATATTACATCCTTACGGAGCCTTGTGGGAGATTAAGAGAGAAGACGACCACCCATGAAGAGCACTTCACAGTGTCATCAGGCACATTAAGACTGAAGAATCATTCTTAATCGCAACCTCACCGCCTTAATGTCTTCGGAAAGGTCTTTTCAATCTGTCTCCTCCACACTATTTTTCTTTGATACACTTATCCAGAAGTTCGCTTCTTTCACGTAGTGACCACGATAGCCCATTATCTCATTATGCTGTAGGTCTCCTGGGACTGTTTTCCTTACGTCACATGATGGAGTGTACTGTATATCTGCGTCCCAATTCACATACTATTCATCCATGCCTCTAAATACAAACCATTCAGCTTTTTATTGGTCAATGCAGTGAAATTTCAATTGGGTTCCTATTAAAATGACTGGATTTTGCCCACAGAAATTCATCAAACAATAATAAATGTGTCAACTGCGAAATGGTTTTTCTTTATTCTTATGATTTGCAGTCTCAGCATTTTTACCACATTGTTACAGTAAGTAACTACTTTCAACGAAGATGATTTTCATTTCAGGAGTTTCATTTGCGACAGTTTGCACACATTACTCAGCTGCTCTTCTGCAGCGCAGGAGTGCTGTTATATCTGGCTATAACATGCTCTCACACGCTTACTTTTTTAATTTTGGGAGGAGTAAAATTTACATATGTGATTTTAACCACCAGATGCATTTACACTTGTCCAGTTTTATTTGGAATTGGTCTCAAACTACCTCCTGAAGTGATTTAAAGGGTTAGTTCACCCAAAAATGAAAATTAAGTCATTAATTACTCACCCCCATGCTGTACCAACCCCGTAAGACCTTCGTTCATCTTCGGAACACAAATAAAGATATTTTTGATTGAATCTGAGGGCTGGATCACTCTTCCATAGACAGCCTGAGGGACTGCCTCTTGACGGCCCAGAAAGTCATTAAAAGAAAAGGTTTAAATATTCCATGTGCCTACAGTGGCTCAACTATAACTTTATCAAGCGACGAGACTACTTTTTGTGCGAAAAAAAACCGTAAATAACGACTTTATTCGACTTTCCATTACTTCCTTATGGGCGCATGCGCGAGAACTGAGACGAGACCGTTCTTCTTCGACTACTTTTTGTTACCGGCTGCTCACCGCTTAGGAGTTTTACCGCCCCCTACCGTATAAGATGACGTACTGCTTGTAAACAGAACGTTTTGCGCCTCCGGCTATATCAGTACGTCATCTTATACGGTAGGTGGTGGTAAAGCTCCTAAGCGGTGAGCAGCCGGTAACAAAAAGTAGTCGAAGAAGAACGGTCTCGTCTCAGTTCTCGCGCATGTGCCCATAAGGAAGTAATGGAAAGTCGAATAAAGTCGTTATTTACGTTTTTTTTTCGCACAAAAAGTAGTCTCGTCGCTTGATAAAGTTATAGTTGAGCCACTGTAGGCACATGGAATATTTAAACCTTTTCTTTTAATGACTTTCTGGGCCGTCAAGAGGCAGTCCCTCAGGCTGTCTATGGAAGAGTGATCCAGCCCTCAGATTCAATCAAAAATATCTTTATTTGTGTTCCGAAGATGAACGAAGGTCTTACGGGGTTGGTACAGCATGGGGGTGAGTAATTAATGACTTAATTTTCATTTTTGGGTGAACTAACCCTTTAAGTTTAAATCTCGAAAGTATTTTGGCCTAGGCTTTATAGCTAACCGATCAGAGAAAATACATGAAGTGACCAGGTGTAAACCGTCACATCCAACCAACAAAAGAATAATATTCAGTAAAGTTTAACCATTTATGAGCCATACTTACACAGGAATCTTTAGTTCGTTCCTCTGGGATGCTTGCAAAGCTTGTTAAGTTAACGATAGTAACCAGAGGCATGGAGCTTAGCGAAGATGTTGAGGGCATCGTCCAAACACATTTTATGCATCCAGTAAAAGACATACATCTCACCACCCATGTCATCCAAGATGGCCATGTCTTTCTTTCTTCAGTCGAAAAGAAATTTATGTTTTTGATGAGAACATTCCAGGATTTTTCTCCACATAATGGACTTTACTGGTAACCAAACGGGTCCAAATGAGAGCCCTTTAGACGACGAATAAGGGTCTTATCTAACGATAAACGAAACTAATCTTTTTTTCGAGTCACTTCGTTCATTTTGTTCCCAAATGAATCAAAAAATGAGTTGTTCATTTTGACGAACGAGTTCGAACAGGAGAGTCACGAACGAGCATCACAGAGCATTTGAGCTTATAAAACCTAAAATTTGTTATTTATTTTTAAAATCAGCCATCATTTCGCTTGATAAGACCCTTATTCATCGTCTGATGTCGTTTAAAGTTCCCATTGAAGTCCATTATATGGAGAAAATCCTGGAATGTTTTCATCAAAAACCTTAATTTCTTTTCAACTGAAGAAAGAAAGACATGGACATCTTGGATGACATGGGGGTGAGTAAATTATCAGCAAAAGTTTTTTTTAAAAGTGAACTAATCCTTTTTTAAGGTTTCTTGAGGTGAATATAATCATTGAAAGTAGACAATTCTCTCATATGGGCTTCTTTTAATGCATCTGCAGGACCAAGCGTTTCAGGTTTTGCGTACTTTCCTAAAGCTACACTATTAAGCCCACTTAATGTAAAAATCATGACACACTGAAAGATATTTTTCTTCTAACAGATTGGAAGAGGCAGCATTGGAATGTATTTTTCTTCATAATTGAACCAAATCCTCCCAATAAGCTGGAAATGTGTTTCCCATCTGTGAGGGTATTTTAATCCTGTGCTCCCACTGATAAGATGTGGTGGATCTTGTGGCATGTTTTCACTGTCTGAGCAAATCAAATGGACTCCAGTGCGGGGGGTTAGAGAGGTAGGTATCGTTATGAGCTCGACTCGAACCGGACAATTAGAAGCAGATTGTGAGCAGTGGGAGGTGATGCAGGGAAAACATCTCCTTATCGGTGAACGATAACGGCGTCTGCTTTTTGTCATTATTAATGCTGTAATATACACATATATTAGGGCTGTTAACGTGATTCATTTAAAATAGTTTAATGCAAATAAATTACCGAAGCACGTGAATTTGCATCATTAACGTAATTTACTTCTCATTTTGATGATCTTAGAAGTTTGTTTATCTCACGGAGCATCTACAATGGCTCAAGCACCTGTAACCTGGTTGGCGGACATTTCTATTCTTCTAACCCTTTAAGCCGATTTCGCTTCTTTGTTTGCGATCAGATCATTTTAAAGTCCCCGTGAAATCAAAATTGAACCTATTTACTTTGTTAGCGCATATTACTAGTCTTGTGGTGAACAATTAATCCGTGCAAGTGAATATATATTAAAAAAATGTTTTACCTTGGTAATCTTTAATCAAAATCTGAAAAGTTACTTCCGGTCTGGAACGGTTTCTTCTTCTGATGACGTAGGTTTCACAGCTTGGGTGGGGAAACGCTTAACCACTCCCCTCGAACCGTTAGTTTGCTATGAGCGAGAGATGGAGAGGAGGAGCGCTAGAGTAAAACCCTGCCCTCTGTTCAATATTCCGTTTCACTTGGAAATACGTCACAGCACTGGAGAAAAATCGTTCGCAACTTCCGGTTCACGGGGACTTTAAGCAGCTAAACTTCGGGAAAGCTTTCAGTCAAACGGTACACTGTATAAAAAAAGGTGTTCAATTTACGGTGAAAGCTGTGGTTGCCAGAAATTTACCGTGTGGTAATTCTGAATGGATTTGACTGCAATAGGAATAAGTCACTTGGTTATTTGGTGTCCTTTTGGAGTCTCCAAGTGTCCCCTTTTGTAAAGACACCTAAATTTACCTTAGAAATCTTGCATAAAATACAGTTTTGTGAGCCTCACCTTTTTGATAGAGCAAATGATGACAAAATTAATGTGTTAAATGGTGTTAAACAAGATAAATGGTGTATGCTTAATTTCACAATAAGCGTGCGATTAATCACGATTAAAAAATGTAATCTATGGACAGCCCTATTATAAAATATCTGGTAATTTGACCTTTTTATGACAAAATGTCATGTGGTTTGAGTGACTCCCCAAAAACTATTAATAGTTTTCATGGTTACACCACGATATAAAAGTTGTTTTCACTTTAATGATCAAGTCTTTGAATTTAATAATTTAAGAGCTGATGATGGTTTTGGTTTTAATTATCCTAAATCCAACTGCAGCTCCAGCATAAAAACCCCTGGTTATGAACAGGCAATTCTCAGCGTAAATGTGAGTTTTTTTTTTTTTTTTTTTTTTTATTTAAAAAAAGTACATTTCTAAGAACACTTTTTTTTTTTTTTTTTTTGGTATGTAGTTTCTGACCTACTACACTTTTGCCTAAATTCATAGTTTATCATTGATTTAATCCTCCTGTTGTCCCATGAACTCAGTTTGGGTTGTGCATGGTGTAATTTTTTTCACTGATTGCATCTTTGGACGTGATTATTTAGGAAATTAAATTTTTCCAAATACTCACATGGAGACAGTTCAACTCGTACACTAAAGCAGGACGTGTAATGTGAGCCTGGATTAATTTCAATAGCATTTCAGCCTCTGGGACAAGACCCTTGCACAAAACAAACCCCAAATTTAGCCAATTTCCAAAAGTAAATTCTATAATTAGACCGGCACCTCCAGGTTCCCTTTGCGGTTTCATAACACCCAGCATGGGTCACTCCTTTATTCGTCATGCAAGCCTATCTTAACTTTTCTCCATCCTTTGCGACACTAACTCTGTCAACGCGCCGTCACGCTTTGGTTTGCCTCTCTTATCGTTTGTCTTGCTCTTTGAGAAAAGGCAGCGCTGCTCGGCTGACCTCATGATCATTATCACATGTGATGTATTGAAGTGTGCAGGGCTGTTTTTAGTTTTTTTAGGAAACCGGACTGAGCCTGTGTACTGAGCGACAGTCACTAAGCTTATCTATAAGCTCAGCTTTATCAGTGATTCTGAAAACATGCAATCATTTGATCTTTATGCATTATTTTCCAATGCTCTCTCAACTCCTCAACCTAGATATTTATCAGTGGTGAATAACAAAGAATTAAGAAACAAAGCCCTGCAATCCCCCATCAAACTCACTGTCCATCTCCTCTGAGGACTTTGGGTTTTCAGTGTTCAGTCTTCGCTCTTTGTTGTTCTTTTTCCACTCTGTCAGTAAATAACTCACCAGCTTGCAAACTTGGAATGATACGCTTTGAATGAACCGTTTTTAGCAACTTCTCATGTTACTTGGTTTCAATAAAAAGTCTTTTAATCAGTTGAAATGTAAATGAATATACTATATTGTAATGCTATAATATTGATTGTTTTTGGATAATGCAAAGAAAATTGTGTTCCTTATGCCTTCAACACAAGAAAGTGTGTAAATATCAAATGAAAATATTTCCATTGGAATAAAAACAAATACAAATTCTGAACTTCTAATTGAAAAAGTTTGTTTAAAGTTAAAGACATTATGAGTGAATCTGACCCAGTTCTTGATTCTTCCGGAATCACGCCCAGGTCTTATCTCATGTGATTGCTCAACCCAATCTCACGGCCTTTCGTACAAATTTTACGAGGTGGCTAATTCGTAACAATTCGTACGACCTCACTTGTACGAATTAGTATGATTTTTGCTAAATCGTACATATTTTACAAGTTAAAATGACATAGCCCCTGACCCCACCCCTAAATCTACCCATCACGTGGGTTTAGACAAATCGTTCAAATTCGAACGAGTGAGGTAGTACGAATTCGTACGAATTAGCCTCCTTTTAATCACTCGTACGAATTGGTCGTGAGATAGCGTTGGATTGCTCTATACTTGTCCACCGACTCAAGTTGTACCTCAGCCACATGGAATTCTATTTAGCCCAAACTTAAAAAAAAATTGAATAATAATAATAATGTTTTTGATTCTTTTCCATTTCAGGGCTCAAAGGCACTGGAGGCAGATGGTGATGAGGAAGAGGAAGAGGAGAATGGTTTGATCCAGCCAGCTCAAATATTTTCACCCAAAAGTTTGATTCTTGTCACCAGGCTGGATTACCCAGAAATATTTAGGGTAATGTAAAGTCTGTTTGTCTATCCATGTGTCCGTTCGTCCCTCTGTCTATCCATCTCTCCATCTCTCCATCCATCCATCTCTCCACCCCTCCACCCATCCATCTCTCCACCCATCCATCTCTCCATCCATCCATTTCTCCATCTATCCATCCATCCATCTATCTCTTCATCCATCCATTTCTCCATCCATCCATCCATCCATCCATCCATCTCTCCACCCATCCATCTCTCTATCCATCCTTCTCTCCACCCATCCATCTCTCCATCCATCCATTTCTCCATCCATCCATCTCTACATCTCTCCATCCATCCATCTCTCCACCCACCTATCTCTCCACGCATCTATCTCTCCACCCATCCATCTCTCCATCCATCCATTTCTCCATCCATCCATCCATCCATTTCTCCATCCATCATCCATCCATCCATCTCTCCATCCATCCATCCATCCGTCCATCCATCCATTTCTCCATTCATCCATCCATCCATCTCTCCACCCATCCATCTCTCCATCCATCCATCTCTCCACCCATCCATTTCTCCATTTCTCCATCCATCGTCCATCCATCCATCCATCCATCCATCCAATCATTTGAACTATCCTGTTTTATCTAGTCTCTTTGTGAAACACCATCTCTCAAAAACTAATTTGTTGTGTCTTCATACTAGGAACGTGTATTGAAAAACAACTTCAACAACAAAAACTTCTGTTTCTTTGGTAAACTTCCGATTTTTTATATTCCAAAGATGTACAATAGATCCGCCAATAGTGATCGAGCTGTTCTTTAACAGACCGTGCAATGTCATACAATTCCTAAGTGACCAGTAACTTTAGTAATTATGCAAAATCCATTCTTCCTCAGGATTCTTCGATTTAGAATTGCTTGTTCATAATTAGGAATTTTCATGCTGGAGCTTTAGTTGGATTTAGGATTATTAAACCCATCACTGGTAGGAGAACGGTATTGATTTTCAGTCCTCAAATCAAAGACTTATGTCTGTTGATGTAATAAAAATAGGGATTACAGAGAGGGATATCACAGGAGCTTTAAAGCAGGAAATCCACTCCATCCAAGTATTTGCTGACTGCCTGCCTCAAGTTTTTTACTTTTGGCCTTCATTCATGTATTTGGCATGAGCTATGCCTGGGAATAAGTTAGTTGATCTGTATTACTTGGTAAAGGACCAAATGTTTGTAGTCACACACCATATCCCTTTGTTTCTCATTGTGCCCATTTTAGAGGGCACTGTTATGCCCTGCTGGTATTTCCTATTATTTATACAGATAATTCTCCAGATTTATTTTCCCAAGAACGATTGAAAAGTAAATATCAGTGGTATTTATGTTTTCCAAGGACAGCATCATTACAATCACTCATTATTTAGGTTATGGATTTGAATCAAATCAATATGGTGTCTTGTTGATAAATGATCAGACTTGTGATTTTTAAATTAGGAATACATTAAAAAAAAGTCTCTAGACTCCCTGGACTTTCATTGTAGGATGGACCAGAAAATCATAGACGGTTTTGACTAATATATATCCATCCAATCCCATCCATCCATCTATCTATCCATATTCATCCATCCATCTGTCCATCCATCCATATTCATCCATCCATCCATCCATCCATCCATCTTTTCATCCATCCATATTCATCCATCCATCCCTCCATCCATATTCATCCATCATCCATCCATCCATACATACATCCATATACATCCATCCACCCACCCCCCATCCATCTCCATCCATCCATACATCCATCATCTCCATCCATCCATACATCCATCCATCCATATTCATCCATCCATCCATCCATATTCATCCATCCATCCATATTCATCCATCTTCATCCATACATCCATATCCATCCATACATCCATCCATCCATATCTATCCATATCCATCCATCCATCCATCCATATCCATCCATATCCATCCATCCATCCATATTTATCCATCCATCCATATTCATCCATCTTCATCCATACATCCATATCCATCCATACATCCATCCATCCATATCCATCCATATCCATCCATTCATCCATCCATCCATCCGTCTTCATCCATCCATCCATATTCATCCATCCATCCATATCCATCCATACATCCATCCATCCATATTCATCCATCCATCCATATCCATCCATCCATCCATATCCATCCATCCATCAATCCGATTTTGTTTGCATGTACTTTTACATTTGTCAGGACAAGCTATATGTATTGCTTTTTTCCCTCTTAGGGCTGTTTGGGACTGATCTACACCGTGTACATAGACAGTCTAAACTTCCCTCTGGAAGGACTGGTGGCAAACCTCTTCACATGCTTGGTTCCAGTGGCAGGAGGTTCTCAGGTCAGACATTACTTTAACCAAAGAATTTCTCATCTGTCTCGACCCTGACCCCTGTGGATATCCGAGGGTTAGCCAAGGTTCATTTGTGTACCTGTATACCTTGAGGACGGCATCTAATGGGTGTCTCACGTTCCATATTGTTTTCACTGGGTACTCCTGAGAGGTGGAAAGGGCTTTAGGGGTCAGTGAGTGAAGCCTTGCTGTTTTGTTTAGAGCTAAAATATTAATAAATGTAACTCATCTTCTGGTTTGAGCAACGCCGTTCCCCTCACTTTTATACGTCTCATTTTTCTTTTTGGTTTTTGTTTCTCGTAATGCAGCAGCTGTGAACAAATCTGTTCTCAAACCGTATGTTTTCTCTTTAAACACAGTTTCTAAATCCACTACTCTTTATTGTACTCTCCGCTCATATAAATCAGTCTAAATTAATAAATCACCATATAGAGGGTTAAACAATCTAAATATTGGTTTCAGGGGATATATATATATATATATATATATATATACAGACTGCAGAGTTTTGCACGCACTCGTGTTGAAATCCCCAGCTTATGTTGTGTTAAATGCAATTCACCAACACATTTGAAAATTCCTCCAGAAACCATTATTATGCCAGCTGGATTGGGACATCATGGTGATCAAACAGGGCTAAAGTTATAAACAAACCTCAGGAGAGGTATATATTCATCTTTCAGTGCGAGTCTAACAACATCCACTTGGAATGTGACATGAGTGCGCATCTGTTCATGAAATGTTTTTGATTTCAGCCTGTATTCTACTATTTGTGTAACTTTGAGGTGTTATTTGGTGTTCATTTATTGTTATATATACGTCATGCATTTGTTCAGACCAGAATGTTTGTGTTGATGTTCTCAGAAGCTCTTTTCATTGGGAGCGGGGGACCGGCAGCTCATCCAGACCCCACTGGACGGCAGCCTGCCAATCAGCAATAAAAGCGTAGCGCTCCTCTTCCAACAGTTAGGTGGGTACCTTTGACTTTTATATGAGTATGCCAGTTGAGGACTGTATATACTTCTTCCATGTAAGATCTTAACTATTCTTTGGCCTTGTTTACACCTGGTATTAAGATGCGTTTTGGTTGATCGGATCACAAGTGAACAAGGGAGACAATAAGTGACAAAATAATGCAAACATTTTCCTATTTCCATGTTGTGTTTTTGTATTGTCACAGAGTGTACAAAGAACAAGGTCATATGAGACACAGCCATCTTTTAACCATATAAATATTAGGAACTATATTCTCAGAAGGCAGCACTGCTTCTTGGGCGTGGGAGTGATAACCGCAGCACCTGAGACGCACCGTAGCAGTGCTTCGACCTTCTGAGAATATTAGGGCTGGGTAATAAATATCGATTTCTCGATATTAATTGATTCTCATTTTTACGAACCGATATCGATACCGTATCATGTCACATTGATTCGCTCAATCAGCGTTTCAACCGTGGAAAGACGTCAGTTAAACAGCTTGTAATCAATGTCATCGTCATATTTACCTCAGAAAACCCACATAAACTCGTTAGTCAGCTAGAAAAAATAAGTCAAGAGAGGAGCATTTTGCTAAATATATACACCATATTACATATGCATAATAATCTTAATGTTCTTCAATATTTAATGCATATTTGAATAAATCTGGCAAATGTTTATATATTTCATATAATCTTCTTATTATAAAAATAAATAAAAGTGTAATTTAAGTGTTTGTATAGCTACAAAACTTAGGCTAATGAAGCCTAGTAGGCTACAACTAGACTCCCATAGTTTACAGCATTTAAGAGATTTGATTCCCTTGAGAAAAATGGCCATTTATTGTAACTGATGTCCAAAATAATCGATATTGAATTGAAGCGAATCGAATCGTAATCAAAATCGAATCGAATTGCAAGCTTGTGAATCGAAATCGAATTTGGTTCAATACCCAGCCCTACAGAATATAGTTCCCAATATTTATACGGTTAAAAGATATCTGCCTCATATTACCTTGTTTTTTGTACACTCTGGGACTATACAAATCACAACATGTAAATAGGACAATTTTTGGTGTTATTTTGTCTCTTATTGGGATTAGTATGCTAGCTGTAGCCATTTACATCCAGTATTTGTGCTAAGCTAGGCTAGCGGTGAGTGCGTCAGATAGAGTTACAGCATGCACAGAGATGAAAAAGGTATGTATGGACTTATCTAACTCTGGGGGATATAGTGAATAAGCTCGGAGTGTTCCTTTAAACCTGATCGTGATCCGATCGACCAAAACGCATCTTAATACCAGGTGTAAACATGGCCTCTGACCCATTTTTTTTTTTATCTTTTCCATATTTATGCAGACATCTCCTGTCCTTTATAGTTCCGCTTACTGTCCCTTCCTGTAAACATGTTTTTGTAGAGAGGAGTCATATGAGCATAAGAAGAACAGGGGAAAACACTTTTTTTTCTGCTTAAATACAACTATAAATTCTACCTGACACTGTATATATGCTGAAAACGTATATATTATCACCAAAGGTCAAGGTATTTTAAATATAGTTTGTTTTCCCTCTCTGTCATAACTGTGGACAACAAAATAAAATAAAAATTCAAAATAAAATTGATTATTTGCAGTACGACTAATCAGACGCTTACTTTCACAATGGAAATGTAAGTTTTCGGATTTTAAAACATTTAAAAGAGAGTCATTTCTAGGACTTTTTAGGGAGCACTTGTTTTCAGCGCACAAGAAGCATTTTGCAATTGAGATCCGACTCCCTGACCAGTGATCACTGAACTAGGGAGCTGATTGAGACCTCTCTCATTCACAATCAAATAAGTACATTTGTGACATTGTGAAATCTGTACAGATGGTCAGATGATTATGCTTTTATTGAAGAACAAGATACTCTTTAGATTTCCTTCTCAAATCTTGCTAAAGAACATGATCACTAGGATTACACAAACGTGTGCAGTTCATCTCAGTGGAAATTAAGTGCATTAAAGCAAAAGGGAGACATTCATGTTCTTCCTTTTTAAATTCACCTTTGCCACTTAAATATATGATATGCTGATAATTGCAGAAGAATGCAATATTAAAAGCCTCCGGATAGATTTGTTTTTATTCTTGTAAGAAAAATGTCCATTTTCCAGTGTGCTAATAATTTGCTGTGTGAAGTCTGGCTGCATGTTTCGTTCTCTATGCAGAAGTACTCAAAAACGCATCTTTCTGCTCAATGCCCTTTTACAACCTATGAATGCACTCACACAGTTTTGAAAGGGTACAGTG
The DNA here is from genome assembly GCF_016745375.1 of Pimephales promelas. The sequence goes on along the minus strand of NW_024121399.1, from coordinate 2,010,003 downwards.
ATTAGTCAAATGTGTTATATTTTGTAATACAAAAACCAAAAATGAGTTTCAAGAAATACAGTTCTCATTATCAAGATAAAAATGATTTATTATTTTATGTTCATTTAAAATAATTTATTTGAAAGAATTGTGTTGCATTGCAGTGACCTGCAGAGGAATGTACTAATGGTGTGTGTGTGTGTGTGTGTGCTCTCCAACATTCAGCTGGAGCACAACACGCAGCATCTGGACAGATGTGCATGCACAACTTTATTAATCGCTAAATAATACAATGACAACATCGTTAATGCCATTTGTTAGTATGTAAGATTCGATTTTTCAAATTGAACAAACAGTACGTTCTGAATCTGTCAAATGAACTCGGAGACCTTGATTGTTTTTGTTCACCTTGTGGTGGAAATGGAGAAATTAGTTTGACCCTTTCCCCCCTTTTCCTCGTTTCATTACATCTCATATAACATCATAGTTTTGTAATTGTGCTGTGCACTATATTTTAAGATTGGTCAGATTAAGATTTATTTTGGCCAGCATTTGACTTGAACTATTCAACTTAGGAGTTTTTCATCACAGTTCACTGAGGTTTCTCATATTTTGCGGATTTATGTAGATCTCTGATTAATAATACTCTTACTAAACAATCCCTTCAGTCTTTTTATAAACCTGATAACATTTAAAACAGTGTTTTCTTTTGACATCCGTCTCTCTAAGTGCTTTGATATGAGCGACAGTCGCCTTGTCATCTTAAAGGGTGATCCCCACAAAGCTAGTCAAGAACTGGATCATGTTTCACCCCAAAATCACATTGCATCAAACATAAAAATATATAATATCAAGAAAATTTAGAGATAGATGGATGGATGAATGAATGAATGAATGAATGAATGGATGCATGGATGGATGAATATATTGATATACTGTAGATTACATAGAGTTCTGTACATTATATACATACATGGTATTTTATTAAGTCTCTTAAAGGCTGCATTTATTTAATATAAAATCAGTAATATTTTGAATTACTGTGACAATTTTAGAATATTATCACGTTGTAATAATGTAATTAAAACAACTGTTTTCTATTATCAAATGTAATGTATTCCTGTAAGACTTCTCTGTAGAGTCACATGATGCTTCAGAAATCCAATATGCAGATTTTTTACTTAAGAAACATATTTTTTTTATCATTGTTAAAAACTTAATGCACAGCATTTTTTTGAAATATAAATCTTTTGTAACATTATAAATGTTTTAGTTGAACCAGTTTCATTAATCCTTGCTGAATAAAGTTATTAATTTCTTTACAAAAATCTTACTAAACTGAAACTTTTGAATAATATTTTGTTTAATGTATTATAATATACACTCACCTAAAGGATTATTAGCAACACCTGTTTAATTTTTCATTAATGCAATTATCTAATCAACCAATCACATTGCAGTGGCTTCAATGCATTTGGGGGTGTGGTCCTGGTCAAGAAAATCTCCTGAACTCCAAACTGAATGTCAGAATGGGAAAGAAAGGGGATTTAAGCAATTTTGAGAGTAGCATGGTTGTTGGTCTCAAGAGTATTTCACAATCTGCTCAGTTACTGGGTTTTTCACGCACAACCATTTCTAGGATTTACAAAGAATGGTGTGAAAAGGGAAAAAACATCCAGTATGACAGTGGTAGAGTTGATGCTAGAGGTCAGAGAAGAATGGGCCGACTGATTCAAGCTGATAGAAGAGCAACATTGACGGCGGATGGGCTACAACAGCAGAAGACCCCACCGGGTACCACTCATCTCCACTACAAATAGGAAATAGAGGCTACAATTTGCAAGAGCTCACCAAAATTGGACAGTTGAAGACTGGAAAACTGTTGCCTGGTCTGATGAGTCTCGATTTCTGTTGACACATTCAGATGGTAGAGTCAGAATTTGGCGTAAACAGAATGAGAACATGGATCCATCATGCCTTGTTACCACTGTGCAGGCTGGTGGTGGTGGTGTAATGGTGTGGGGGATGTTTTCTTAGTGCCAATTGGGCATCGTTTAAATGCCACGGCCTACCTGAGCATTGTGTCTGACCATGTCCATCCCTTTATGGCCACCATGACCCCATCCTCTGATGGCTACTTCCAGCAGGATAATGCACCATGTCACAAAGCTCGAATCATGTCAAATTGGTTTCTTGAACATGACAATGAGTTCACTGTACTAAAATGACCCCCACAGTCACCAGATCTCAACCCAATAGAGCATCTTTTGGATGTGGTGGAACGGGAGTGCATCCCACAAATCTCCCTGGATGCCTATCAAGATCATTAGAACCTGCTCTTTGTCCTCCAATAGAAAGTTCACAAGTGGGGGTGTAAGATGGCCATGGTCTGTGACCTAACAGAGGAGAAAACACCACCCCAAATACCATTCTGGGTGCATGGTTTCTGATAAGAGCATCATGTCAATGTATCATCCTCCCAGATGCCTGGTACTTCTGGGACTGATCTTAAGGTTACCCAAGCCTGTAATATCCCAACAACATGTCGACCTACATGAGCTTTGTATAATTTATGCTCTCCATTGTTCTCCTCTGTGAATCAGCAACAGATTTATCAGATTCCCCTGGCTCAGAGCTCATCCTTGGCTAGACTGCATATTTTCAAATGGGTTATGTCAACATTAGCGAACTTTAATAAGCTGCGTTCTCACATGCAAATCTTCATCTTACCATGGATTCGGTGATCAACATCTCAGCTTCAGGTTCTCTTAATCAAATAAGGGACACGGGAACACTTGTCTGTCAAAGTAGACGTCCGTTTCCTCTCCTTCGTCTCAGAGAGGTTACATCAGAGTGAGGCCGGAAGAATGGCCTGAGAAATAGAGGAAAGGAACATGTTTGCCATCATAAGGCTCGCTGTTTATTGTTTGCAGCTTTTTGTGTCCCTGTCTATGTATGGGTCAGAAATGTGCAGCCATTCCAAAAGATAAGTCAATGTCACAAGGTCAGGACAAGCTTTACTGGATGGCTCACAAACAAGATTATGAAATGTGTTGCTCTATTTGGCAGGAGACGACACTGTGATTCAGAGGAACGGTCAAGAGCAGGTAGTCATTCCTGTAGGCAACGTGCTAGAAACCACTCAGCATGATGATTCAACATGTCACACGGTCACGATTACTCGTTACGTTTCTAAAACGAGCCGAATGGAATGACAAGTATGCAAAGTTCCTAAACATTAAGCATTGTTGGATTCAGGTATTTGCTCAACTGGACAGACAATGTGAATTTTCATATCTTGTTCCTGTTTATTGGTGCGTATCATAGTTTGACACAGACATAATGGGAACGCTGACCCCGACTGCGCTGCGGATATGTCTGTTAGTGGCCGCCTGTCGAGCGTGTGATTTATAGTCTCAATGGTATGTTGATGACAAACAAAAACAGGAACTGTAAACTTTTATCTCTCGCTCTTTCCGACGACTCCCGTTGGATGATTTATGTCTCTATTTCATATTTGCCATTCTTGAAGCATTTTTGCATCATCATGATAGAGACAAATATGCTAATGAATTGCACCCGCTGATAGTGTTGTTTATTTGCATGGGTTCTCTGTGTTGTTTAAACGACAGATTCTCTGAGTTATGTGAAACGACGGAAACGAGCCCAGAAAGTCACAATTTCAACACATTGATAACGACATTGGTACATTATCTTGGTTATTCATAGCTAGTTTACTTGCCAAATAAGTGAGATATGGTGATTTTTATTATTTTACTTGTAGATTAACTTTAAAAAAAATCCATTATACTGTAGCAATCGGCCTAGAAACTAGATGTAGATTGCAGCAATATAATCATAATTTATGAATTATTGGTATTAATCTGCAACCTTATTAATGGAGTAGTTATCTAATATATTTAGTTATGGTGGAACATTTATTTTATTTCTTTTTTTTAATCTATTTTTCATCTATTAAGTTCTGTTATACATCTCGTTTCAGACAATATAAAATTAAGTCTGACTTTTGTTTCTTGCTTTGAATTTAAAACGGTAATAATCAAGATCTCTCTTTTATGTTACACTAGCTATAAAATTAATCTTGATTTTTTTTCTTGTGGTGTCAATTATCATTTCCTTAAATTTGCACTTTTGTTCAATTTAACCCTTTAGCTGTTAAAATGCAATATTCAAACTTAAATGGTTGTAATTCAAGAATGCATTGGAAAATATACCCAAATTTGAACTTGTTTTAAAGAAAACACTCAGCAGATTATTGCTGAAGTGAAAACAAAATGTACTGTAAAAATTTACAGTAAATCAAATATACTGTACTATATATTTTCTATTTTCTTTCTTTTTTTTTTATTGTTTGCCCACAATAGAAAATTTACATTTACAGTATCACATATTTTCTATTTTCTATAAAATATATATTTTTTACTCTAAAATTACTATAAAATCAAAGCCATAAATCTAATCAAGTTATGTTCCAAATTTGAAGTTGATATCACAAAAATTGAAGTTCCCATGAGATTTTGTGTAGGCATATATTTTAGAGGAATATATATATATATATATATAATTTTTTACACTATAATATTTTATTATAATTTTTTTATTGAAAAATACTGGATATTTATGTTTTATTTGGAACTTTTAGCACGAAACCCCAAAGTTTTCATGCTAAAACTTTTTGTGACAAATTTCAAAACTCCTGTTATGGTGCAGATTTTTTTGAGGCGCACTCTTGTAAAAAAAAAAACAAAAAAAAACATTGTTTACTCTTCTTAGATAATTTGTAGCAAAAACCAGCAGTCAAATATCTATTTAGCAGTCTTAGACCTTTCCAACGAGATATAGTTTGTCATGACTAGATTAGGATTTAATAGTAATATAGTGAGGTAAATTTAGGTTGCCTAAGATCTTTCCCCAGTGTCAGTGTTTTCTCTCAAGATGCACACCAGTGTTTTCATTCATCTAAGGCACATTTATGAAAGCCTAAATGTCCTAATTGAACTAATGCCTGCTCCTGGCTTATTCAATGCCCTGTCTGTGAAACCAGAATCTGATATAATGTGCAGATAATAATATTATGGCTTAGGATATATTGCAGTCACGTTCTGTTCTGGTTTAGTTTTCCCAGTTTCGTTTTCCTGAGTTCTCGTCCTTGTTTGTTACTATGGTTTCTAATTGAGTTACGCACCTGGTTCTTGTTCTATTAACTATCTTCCCTGTGTATTTAAGTCTTGAGTTCTGTATATTCGGTGTCGTTAAATTTACGTTTGGTTCGCAAGTATTTTTGGATTGTAAATAAGACTGTTGGATTGTATCCTGCTGTGCTTGCTTGCTTGATATTTAGCCCTTTCTGTTTTCAGGAACACTTCTTAAATACATTTTATATATTGAATTAGTAATTGTGCATTTATATGTTCCAGGAATCCAGAATGTTCTTAGTCTCTTTTGTGCGGTTCTGACGGAGCACAAGGTTTTGTTCCATTCCTCCAGCTATCAGAGACTAGGAGAGGCCTGCCGTGCCTTAGAGACCCTCATGTTTCCTCTGAAGTACAGGTGGGTCAACATCCAATGTTAGTGATATACCACCCTTCGCTAAGCCATGCCCGAAAAACACCACTGGCCAATCGTGTCTTAAAAAATTGAAGCTAAAGCCTTTATCGGTTGCATATTATGTCGTGAATATATCCCTCGAATGGATTACGGCAGTCCCTTTTGTCTTGCTCTCTCAGATATTTCACATGTTCGCCAAAATGACTATTTATCTGATTGGGAATGTCTTACACTGGGTTATCCACACTATAATAGATGTGCCAGTTGCAAAAGCTTGACAGGCATAGCAACAGTAACTAGGGAGGGCGGAGCTTAGCAATTGACCTTCAGTTGCCTTGATACACTGCTGTATCAAATGAAACTCCCATTAATGTGTACTCTTCACAAATGATAAGAGTGTAATTTTGCAAACAGTTCTATTTTTAGGGTCTTTTGCAATAGTATGTACTATTTTTATGAGAACAGTCTGATGTTAACATCTGCTTGACATGTTGATTGCGGTTGCCTAACTCTCATTTGGACCACAGCTACCCCTACATCCCCGTCCTCCCATCTCGACTGCTGGAGGTGTTGAGTTCGCCTACGCCCTTCATCATCGGAGTGCATTCCATGTTCCAGAGCGAGATCCAAGAGCTGGTGAGCACAAGACATTTTGCAATGGTCAGATGCTGCTCTCCGTGACTCATTTGCTAATATCACTCATTTTGGTTTCTGTTCACAGCTCGATGTGATCATTGCTGACCTCGATGGAGGAACGATAAAAATCCCGGAGTGTATACACCTCTCCCAGCTTCCCGAACCCCTGTTGCACAATACTCAAAAAGCACTGTCCATGGTAAAAAAAAAAACCTTTATACACACATACATTGTGATGTTGTGTAATTTCTTTAATGTGCCACTTGGTTTGCATTTAAGTAGATATATCAAGTATATGTAATAGTATTTATATACTGTAATATAATCTGAAATTGTTTTTGTTATTGTCGCTTTTTACTCAAGACTGTATTCTTACTGTGCATCAAAATGACCATTGGAGTGATGTTTAGTCTGATTATCTATATAACAAGTATCTCCACTGACTTTAAGAGGTGTGTGTCAAAACTTTGTATGTTCTGGTTTCCTCATCTCTCTGGCTTTCCCTTTACACTAGAGTCTGTAGTTTATGTGTTAAGCCCAGAAAACTGATTTTGAGGTAAAATAATAAGTACAAATTCAAATTATATATATATTAATTCTACAACAATCAATAATCAACCAACTGAGTACTGGAAACATGAGCCATTGAACCCCAATTAAAAAAGTTCAATTCAAATATCTATCTAATATGTTATGATAGATTGTGCTAAAGGTGACTAAATCATTTTGATTCGTTTTTTAAGATTTTTTTATGATAAAGAGATTTTTCCAAAATTACAATTTTTGGAGATACAGTATGTGTTTCTCATCTGATAGCAGTTATATGAAGATAAGTTACAGGACTTGAGCCAGATCATAAATACTTTGGGACTGGGGCTAATAAACTTCCACTTCCACTGAACCCTAGTAACCACATAGCAACACCATGGTATCTAACTACAACACCCTAATATCATAGTGGCCAGGTCTGCACCAGAATATATATATATATATATATATATATATATATATATATATATATATTGATATTAGGGCTGGGCAACAATTAATCTCGATTAATTACATCCAAAATAAAAGTTTTTGTTTACATAATATATTTGTGTGTGCTGTGTATAATTATTTTGAAAATATAAAAAATCATACAAATGTATGTATATATTTAAGAAAAAATTGTTATTAATATATCAAATATTTATAAATATATATACAGTATATACATGTAAATTTTTCTTTAATATATACGCGCATGTGTGTGTATTTGCGTTTATATATAATATGATTATACACACTACACACACATATATTATGTAAACACAAACTTTTATTTTGGATGCGATTAATCGTTACCCAGCCCTAATTGATATCTATATCTATATATCTATATATCTATATATATATCTATATATATATCTATATATATATATATATATATATATATATATCTGTCTGTCTGTCTGTCTGTCTGTCTGTCTATCTATCCACATATCTATATATATATATATATGGGCTGTGCAAAAATTAATTGCGATTAATCGCATCCAAAATAAAAGTCGTGTTAACACAATATATTTATGTGTGCTGTATATAATTATTTTGTATATATAAATACACACACATGCATGTATAAATTTAAGAAAATGTGTTATTCATATATAAAATATTTATATTTATATTATATAGATTTTTTATTTATATATATATATACAGAATTTAAGCGCAAATAATTCTTAAATATATATATGCATATGTATTTATATATACAAAATAATTATACACAGCACACACAAATATATTATGTAAACACAGACTTTTATTTTGGATGCGATTAATTGCAATTAATTTTTGCACAGCCCTAATATATATATATATATATATATATATATATATATTACTATAACTATTTGCTTTTGCTAGTGGTCCATAAATCCTTTACACTTCACCTTTAAATCAACATATTTCATAATTTTTCCTCAGTAGCTAATCTGCATTTTCAACATAAACAAAAAATTTTGTTTGTTTGTTTTACACAGAATTGAAAGATGATTGTGACTAGAGACATTCCATAAGCTATATTTGCACCATTTGTCTTGTTCCCACAGATAGCAGGATATTTCCTCACTGTAAATACCTTCTTTGTCTTCAGGTTTTGCATCCAGATCTGGAAGGAGCAGATAATGCCTTCCCACCCCCTCGTTCTGCTCCATCCAACCTCAAACTGCTGGTAAAAGCCTTATACGTCTATTTTTCGCTTTTACAATCTCGCAAAATAACACGTTAAAGTTGCGGACACACATATGGCCGACACGGGAGACAGTTTTTGGGTCTTCGGGGGGCAAGAATTATCTGTTTGTTAAAGGAGTTTGAACTCCCATCACGTACGCAGTTTATTTTGAGACGAGAAAATGTTCACACTGACTCATTCCATCCTCATACGTTCGCCTGGAATGATTCTCAGTCCCTTCTATTCTGGCTTTCTTGTGTTTGACAGGATAAGGAGGTGAGAGCGGTCTTCCTGCGCTTGTTTGCACAACTCTTCCAGGGCTACCGGTCCTGTCTGCAGCTCATTCGCATCCATTCCGAACCTGTGATTCACTTTCACAAGGTGAGACGAGGGCGCCGATCGGCAACTTTATGGTGTTAAAACTCATTTGCAGAGTAAATGGCCCCATCAGCCCACGAGCGATTAGGAGCAATTACTGTCATCATGCCAGATCATTCCAGCAAAAGCTTTCTCGAGTGCTTGCATAATGACTGTACGAGAAGGATCTTCTTACTAATTATGTCCAGGGCTTTCAACAAGGGGTCTAAACGGTTCTGTAGGGGTCTGTGGACACATTTACAGGATAAAACACACAAGATATTCTTTAAGAAGTTTACCAGTGTTAAATTCATTTCTAAATGTGGGATTTTAATGATCTGTAAAAGGAGTAGTTTTCTCAAAAATGCAAATGTATTTATTAGGGCTGTCAAACGATTAATCGGATCCAAAATAAAAGTTTGTGTTATATGAAGGTGCACTGTGTATAATTATATATATATATATATATATATATATATATATATATTTTTTTTTAGAAATATTTTCATGTATATACTGTATATAGATTTATATATAATTTATATAAATATTTTATATATAAATAATATTTATTTTCTTCTTAAATATACAAGCATGTGTGTGTATTTATATATATATATATATATATATATATAATAATTATACACAGTGCACCTACATATATTATGTAAACACAAACTTTTATTTTGGATGCGATTCATCGCGATTAATCGTTTGACAGCCCTAATATATATAGTCACTTAATGAATAGGATGCTTTCAAGCTTATGAAAAAATGCTACAATATAATGAAAGTAGGCCATACAATGCTTCCGCTAAATGTCTAGTCTTTTAGCTTAAAGTCAAAATTTTAAAGCAAGACACTACTGGCAAAACCCATTGTTTTTTTTTTTTTTTTCATGCACTGGTCAGTTTTGAGATTTTAGGCTATTTTGCTTCCATAACACGTCTTCTTTCAGACTAGTGGGAAGAAACCATGCAAAATACGTATTCAAGTGTAATTTATTTCACTATCTCTTTGCATAGATTTAAATTACAATACATATTTTTCAAGGCAGTTTTCTCAAAACGAGTTTTTCTTAAGAAATCTCCACTTCGGTGGCATATACTATATTCTGAAGGTTTTACAGAGAGCTTTATTCATATATAATTTGCTGATTTAACATTTATTCCTATAAATTCTGGCTGTTTACAGCATTTTCAGATTTTTTTAAATTCCAAAATCTCCTCCTTAACAACATTTAACTCTTAATATGTCAACAAAATGAAACTGTTCAGATCAAATGTTCAGATTTGTTTTCTGGATAAGTATGCAAATTAGTTAATTAGAAAAGGCCGAATTTGCATATTTAAGAATTGTATTTCATTAAACTTGTAATACATAACAATTGCTGTTATGTACTGTAATTAATCAACCTGGGAAAGTTTGATCATATCAGGAGCGATATAAATATTAATTAACAGTGAATAATGGCATACATTTCTGTTTGTCCCTCACACAAATATATCATATATATATATATATATATATGAAGAGTTCAGATGCAAAAGCCTCCAAATGCCATTTGACATTTTCTTCTTTAATGATGATTTTTATCAAACTTGTATATTTAAGTTCAGTAATTTCACTTAAATAACAATTAATATGTAATCATCATTGCCATTTAAGTGAAATCACTGAATTAAATATACAAGCTTGATAAAAATTATCATTCTAGAAGAAAATTTCAAATGGCACTTAGAGACTTTTGCATCTGAACTCTTCATATATATTTAGAAGAGTTTGCATGAGTCATGAACTACTGCTATAATAGTAAATTGACAAAAATGACAATTTTCGGGCAAGTAACGTGAAGGTAAAAATGGTCATTTCTAAATTCTGAATTTGCTCATTTAACACACATGAATGGCACACATTGTCTTAATTATAAGTTGAAAACTTTTTCCTTTTAGAGTTTCTGAGTTGGGATCGTATCAGAGAGAAAACAGACGTCATAAATACAGTCTTTAATTGACGGTAAATCTGTTCAAAATGCGTAAAGTTAGTAATATTTTTTTTAAATTTACAATTAAACTGGCTAAGTTGCTTGTACAAAATACGATAGTTTTGTACAATTACAATAGAATATATAACTATTCAGTGTACAGCAGCATCATAAATTGAACAAAAACAAAAAGCACCCGATACACATTCTTTATTAATTTTGTAGAATTAACGTTAGAGTTAAGAAAAAAAGTCATTTGAACTCATCTGACATCATAAACTCGGAAATAAGAAGTTCACATGAGTAAATATTAATCTGATGACCTGTCATGTAATATAGACAGCCGGACATGCTGTACGGTACAAACAACTCTGACTGGTTTGAAATACAGCATTGTTTAACTCAAAGCAGCTTGCACTTGTACAAACACCTGCCTTTTCATAAACACGGTGCGTTTGGGTGTGCGCCAGAGAATGAAAGAATAATCTCAATGAACTCGAGCTAGATAAGCACTGTCCACGTTTAGCTTTGAAGTGCTTCGCTGCAAACGTAAGCGTTCATGCCGACGGTATCGCGGTTCATTTGTTTAAAACGCTTTGGTCCTTCGGATTGTCCCTGCAGTGAGCCATATGAAAATCATCAAACTTGCATTCACAAGTGTTATTTCACCCCCCAAACCTGTTTTTGTTTGTGTCGGCCGATGTCTCTGTGGCAACGTCTCAATATGACCCCTCATAAAGCACCCCACATGGCTCGCATTATAGTACAAGAATGCTTCACGTCTGGAAACTGAGCATCTTGCCCTGCCAAACGCCTCTAAATTTACTGGCTAATGCTAATGCAGGGGATCTGTTTAAAATATACGTGTGCCCATCTTATTTGATGGATCTGGTGATGCAGATAACAGACTTTGTTTCTTCTGGAAGTTGTTTTGTTCAGAACAATCTCTCTGCACCATTTGAATCAAACTTGGCGACTCATTTTGAAGTGGAAGTTTAGCAGATGCTGCTATTTTAGTTTGATCACTGACCTTCTTTTCTCTGATATATAGGCTGCCTTTCTAGGCCAGCGGGGCCTGATAGAAAATGACTTTCTGACCAAGGTGTTGGATGGCATGGCCTTTGCGGGATTCGTGTCTGAACGGGGACCTCCATACAGAGCCTGTGATCTGTTCGATGAGGTGCGGTACTCCTTTAACAGAGCTTACTAAGTAATAGAGATGTAGAAGGGCATCATTAATGGATATTTTAAGTGTCTTTCTGTTCACTTCACATGTTATTGCAGTGGAAACGTTGGTTGCACTTTGTTAGGTGGCCTTAAATACTATGAACTTAACCATTTAACCCTTTACCTGTCACCCCCCTTTTTGATAAGTGACATTAAAATGCACTACAAACTTAAATGGTTGTAATTCAAGAATGCTTTGGAATATAGACCTAAGTTTGGTCTTGTTTTAAAGAAAACAATCAGCAGATTGTTATTAAATTGAAAGCACTTCAAAATTAAACTATGAAAAAGTTATGGAAGTTATAATTTACAGTCAATCAAATATACTTTTTGAATATATTTTTTTTTATGAAATATATATTTTACAAAATAGGTTTTACTATAAAATGAAAGCTATATATCCAAATTTGAAGTTGATATCACAAAAATTGAAGTTCCCATGAGATTTTGTTTAGGCGTAGTACCAAAAATAGCCACCGGGTGCCATTGAATTCCATTGAATTTAATTGTTTGCATTTTGCCATAACAAATTAATAAATTTCTATCCAAATATCACTTCTGTCTCTAAATATGGAATCTTGAGACTCAGACCTTTCTGACAATATGTGTTTTGTCAAGATTAGAAAAGGTTTTCATAATAAATTATGAAAGATGATGCCCATATATTTATATATATAATTTATATTATACTTTTTAGAGGACTTCTTACCTTACTTTTTAAAATATAATTGTATCTTTTTTTATTGACAAATACTAATTGTGTTTTATTATGACCTTTTAGCACTAAAAACCAAAGTTTCAATTATTAAAAGTGTGTGCGTCGACTTTTTGTGACAAAGGTCAGAAACTCCTGTAATCTTGTCATATATTCATATATTATTGTTCATTCATAATTTGTAAGAAAAAACAGACCTAAAATATCTATTTAGGAGTCTTAGACCTTTCCAACGATATACAATATATTTTTACATGCATGTTGGTTCATTGTGACAACATTTAAAGTATGTGCATTTTAACTTTACCCCTAACTGTAACCCAACCCTAACTCTAACCCCTAAAATCCTAACCCTAACTCTTAAACCTAACCGTACCTCAAACTCATTAGCAGTGAATGTGAACACTGTCCAGAACAACATGTAGTTACAAAGCGAATCCATTGTCTTGTATGTATTTAATGTTAGTGCATAGTAGCTAAGGCCAAGAAATATAAAGTGTTCTCCAAGATGGGGAAATGCTGGTTATAAACATTCTTATAATTCATTTAAAACCAGAAGTTAAGATAAAATAAACCAAATGAATGCAAACTAAATGTTTTTATTTTTATTTTTGAGAAGCATCATGATTACATCAGATATAAGTTATGTCCCAAATGATGGACCCTATACTATGGGGTTGCATTTTATTTTACAGTGTTGTTATGCATTATTACAAGTTATGCAAAATTACATGCAAACCATACCCCAGTATTGCATTAACTCCTTAAAATAAAGTGTAACCCTTTATTTTAAGCGTACTCGTTGTTACAGTGTAATTACATAAGTAATATTAATTAACTTAATGTACGGACTGTTAGTAAAAAAAAAATCGTTCACTTTGGTATAGAAGCATGAAATTTGGCACAGATACTCTCTAAGTGCCACTATTTTGGAAAAAGCCGTTGGCCACTCAAAAATTCAATATGGCAGCCAATTTTCAAAATGGCCGCCCTTGCCTAAGGCAAAGCCCCAACATTTTGTCCCCAACCCGCATCTCCTCCCGCAGCTTTTGTCAAAGACTCACGAATGAGGCTTCAAATCGTGCGGATAATTTGGGAATGGTGTTCTATGACTTTTATATGCGATCGGGGGTACGGCGTTCGCCCCAGGGGGTGAAAAAGCGGCCGAAAAATCCCATAGACTTAACATTGCAACATGTTGTACATTTTGACGATTCATAGATATGAGAATCCTATGAGAATTTCTCAGAATCCTGCGATTTGCCACATTTGAAGAACCTGACAGGCTCTGTAAGAACATACCTCACTATGGGATAAAAGTGGCACCCCTGGTTGCCCCATTGACTTACTATGGTGTAGGATGGCCCATGAAATTGGCCATCATACTCATTGCATAGGGATTTTTTTATTGAACATAGCTCTGGATCACAGTGTCATAGAGGGGTGGGCTCATTTTACTCAGACGAACAATCTGGCAACCACGCCCTGGCAACCATTTACAGCACCTTAGCAACAAGTCCTATCGACTTCAATTGTAAGAGATAAAAGGGATATCTCTGGATAGAAGTGTATTAGAAACATGAGGGTGGTCTCGTTTTAGCACCCGCTCACATTTTCTTCTCGAAATGTACATTCCATGGCCATCTTGAAAATGGTTGCCATCTTGAATTTTTGAGTGGCACACACCTTTTTTTCCATGATAATGTGTCTTGAAGAATATTTTCGCAAAATGGGCAAAATTGAACGATTGACATAATGAACATTTGACAGAAATAGCGGCCATCTTGGAAAAAATGGCCGCCATGTTGAATTTTTGGTTTTTTTCCCAAAAAAATACCCTTGGAGAGTATCTTTGGCAAATTTCATGCTTCTATACCAATTTGAACGAAATATGCCATTAATCTGCTGCACTATGCAGGGTTAGGGTTTGGTTTAGAGTTAGTTGCTTGTAATTATGTATTATTCACTGTTATTACTATAAAGTGATGCTGGTTCTTTGTCATGCAACATTGTTTCATTCAGTTATTTGAAATGCATTTTCTCATTGAATTCGTGTTTTCAGAATATTTTTGAAAATAATAATGAATAACGTAAGAAAAACAGAACAAGATGGAATCAGAATGAAACCCGTGTCCATTTCACCATGCACTGTATGGCAGGATTCAGTAAACAACCGTGATCGGATCGAATCATTGTTGGAGCAAATATTTACTCTCCTACTAAGTAACATCATTCCACAAGAGGAAGATAATACACGCGTGACTCAGCTGAGTGAAATTCCAGCTATTGTTCTGGGCAATGGTAAATCAATTACAGGTGGAAAAACTGATTTCTTGTGCACATTGTAACCTCAGATCTGTTTGTGTTCTATAGCTGGTGGCCTTAGATGTAGACCGCTTTAAGGAGGAAGAGGAGAGCCTGGTCAAATTCCAGAAGCGTCTCAGAGATCTGTCAGAGCAACTTTACAAAAACGTAAGCACATGACGCCATCTCGCTTGTCAGTGCCTTCGGGTGTTTAAACTGCCACTCGATGCATGTATTCTGTCCTTCAGGTTGACCTTTCATGTGCTCTTTGGTCTCTATTGACACACTTGATGCATAAGAACTAAGACTTCTTTAAAGGGACACTGATTTTTTCCTCATTGAAAAGTTTGATTACACTTTACTTGAAGGGATGTGCATAAGACTGACATAATCATGACATGACATATGAAGGTTTCATGCATGTTTATGACAACTGTCAATAAGTGTCATTCGCTCAATTATGACATTTTTAATGCAAATATGACATTATTTGAGATGTCTTTGTGTCATAAACATGCAGACATAGCAGATTAATCATCAAACTTAAGAAACCACTGTGCTTTATGGGTTAAAATTACATTAAACTGCCATGTGGTTGGCTTCGACATTGTCTGTTATGAGGGAATTATAACTGTGTTATGAATATTTTCTTGACCTCAACTACAGTGGTACTAATTGAATTTAATGACAGTTTAATGTAATGTTAACCAATAAAGCTAGATGGTTTCTTAAGTTTGATAATGAATCTGCTATGTCATGTTTATGACAGGTTGTTAGGTCTTAGTAATGTCAAGTTATCATGGCAAAGACACTGACAGATTATGATGTATTGGTTTATGTCAAGTTGTCATCTCAAACAATGTCATATTTGGATTAAAAATGTCATAACTGAGCGAATGACACTTAATGACAGTTGTCACAAACATGCATAAAACTTCCTTCATATTCATGACATGTGTCACATGCACACCCCTTCAAGTAAAGTTTTACAAAAGCGCGGCCATATTCAGGTCACATTATCTTTCAAATACTGATCAGTTTATCTTGATTATGCTCCTGTTATCTCTCACAGAATAAAGTAAACATAAATGCCTGTGAATAGCACATTTACGCAATGGAGATTATAGTACTCGCAGAGTTACGCTCTTGATGAGTGATGGTGAATTTTTTCCACATTTTACTCGAAAAACAAAAAACACAATAAGCCACTGATCCAGAAAACATCTCTAAATCCTGTGTTGTCACGCATTCTGTAGGAGAACCCCAACCCCCACATGGCCTTCCAGAAAGTGCCTCGTCCCAGCGAGGGCTCGCACCTGCGGGTGCACATGGTGCCCTTTCCCTTGTTGGAGGATGAGAGGGTGGAGGAGTTGATACAGGAGGGCCTGGCCAAACAGCACACCGCCCCCATCAGTACCCGTCCAGAGAGGAAGTGTGTGGTGCCCGCCGGACCCCCTGTGGGTGAGTGACGGGGTCATGTGAGTTTTAGATCAGTAAGATTTTTTATGTTTTTAAATGAAGTCACCAAGGCTGCTTTATTTGATGAAACAGTAATATTGTGAAATTTTATGGCAATTTAATAAAAACTGTTTTCTATTTTAATATATTTTAAAATGTCATTTGAAAGCTGAATTTTCAACATCATTAGTGTTGCTGATTACACATCAGTTTTCAGTGTCACATGATCCTTCAGAAATCATTCTAATATGCTGATTTTATGCTAAAAAAAATCAATTATTATTTTCAATGTCATGTACCATTTTTTCCCCCCAAAAATTCTATGATGAATAGAAAGTTCAAAAGAACAGGATTTTTATTTAAAATCTAATCTTTTCTAACATTATAAATTTCTTTACTGTAACTTTTGATCAATTTAACTTTTTTCCTTGATAAATAAAAGTATTTTCTAATTTCTTTCCCCCAAAAATAAAAAATAAATTCTTTCTGACCCCAAACTTTTAAATGGTAGTGATTAATGTTACAAAAGCTTTCCATTTCAGATCAATTCTGTTCTTTTGAAATTTCGATTCATCAAAATCCTGAAATAAAAATGTAAAAAACTTTTTTCAACATGCATAATAATCTCAAATGTTTTTTGAGCATCATATTATAATAATTTCTGTAGGATTATGTGACACTGAAGACTGGAGTAATGATGCTGTAAATTCAGCTTTGATCACAGGAATAAATTACACTTCACTATATATTCACATAGAAAACCGCTGTTTTAAATTGTAATAATATTTCACAATATTACTGTTTTTTTTTGTATTTTTTATCAAATAATTGCAGCCTTGGTGAGCAGAAGAGACTTTTTTTAAAAACATAAAAAATCTTACCGATCTAAAACTTTTGACCGGTAGTGTGTATAATCGCGTATAATTCATGCGTTAACATTAATAGTGGTTTTTATTATCAATGTTTAAGACTGCTTAATATTTTTCTGGAAACTGTGATACATTTTATTCCTAGATAAATAGAAAGTTCACAAGATCAGCATTCATTTGAAATTGAAATCTGTTATTTTTCATCCTTGCTGAATAAAAGTACATATATTACCCCAAAGTAACTTTTGAATTTTTTCACGTTTCCCACAAAAGCATTGAAAATTATTGTTTTCAACATTGATAGTCAGCGAGCGTATTAGAATGATTTCTGAAGGATCATGTGACACTGAATACTGGAGTAATGATGCTGAAAATGCTTTGCATCACAGGAATAAATTAGATTTTTAAAATATATTAAAATAGAAAGCAGTTATTTTAAATTGTAATAATATTTCACATCACTGTTTTTTATTTTTGTTGTTTTTTTTGCTATTTTTAATCAAATAAATGCAGCTCTGGTTAAGCATGAGAGACTTTTTTTTTTAAAAAACATAAAAAATCTTACAGATCCCAAACATTTATATAAGATAATAAGATCTTGTGAAATGCATTTGACAGGTTAAGTTTGGTCAGATGAAACTGAAGTTTAATTTTGATTGAAAGTAATGAAGACAGAACATTATTATAAAAAAAAGAGAGTTTTTGAATAGGGTCAGTTTTGATTTCATGCCAACTTAAAATTTTTGGTCCATCAAGTATCTCTGAAGACCTTGACTGACTGGACTGCTCTAGTGGTCCACCAGCTGGATTTTAGGAATCCTGATTTAGTGTTTGGCATTAAAAAATGTTGTTTTTTATGTTTAAAAAATGTTTACTTTATCTGTTATGTAATAAGCATAACGTACTGTCACTGATCATCTCAAGCCACCAAAACGCCGTTGTCGTGTAAATGAACAGCCAGAACGCATGAAATCTAGCGAGAAAATCGAATGATTTTTACAACGAAAAAGCTTGACAATGACTTTCTTTTCTTCTGCTATACAGCCAAACCAATCTTTGTTGCATTAATGTCCTATTCTCACTGTAAAACTGCTTGGAAACAATCTGTATTGTAAAAAGCGCTTCATAAATGAAGTTGACTTGACTTAGTAAGCAAAATAAATCTTGACAGGAAAGCAGAGGGTCTTTTATCAACCTGACGGGGGTTATTTTGCTTATACAAGCGGTTTAATTCAATACTTGTTGACTTACACGGGTGTCTTTTATTTTGCTTTTATCACAGTTAAGGCGTTTATAGGCACTCTGCTCTTCATTTGTTAACAATTCTTCTCTTTTATGCAGTCTCTATCCTGGGTAAGGCCAGCTCGGTGTTTAACAGCGCCCGTAGACTGGAGGTGGTCCGGACGTGCATCGGCTTCATCTTCGACAACAAGACTCTGGAGACAGAGAAGGTGATGCAATCATTTCGGTGATGACAGGAGGATTAAACCCACACATTGACTTGTACATCTGGAAAAAGACAGCATGCAGATTAGCTCGCATTAGCGATGCGGTTCGTAGCACGATAAGCAAAGCTCTCCAGCTGCAAGTCGTACAGACGTAGGAGGAAAGGGGTGAACAAACAGTCACACATATTCTTCTAATTTCCCTGCCCTTATCACTAATGCTAATATTATTCTAACATTAACCACGACTGGTGTTTGTCTGAAGCATCCGAACATATTTTTAGTCTAAATAGCTTTGTGCAAATTACCTGTAGCAAAGTCGTTCCCCAGTGTGTTTGCATTGGAATGGTAGCCAGCTACCTACCTGCACACATTGAGTTTAAATGGTAGGTTATACAATGCAAGCTCGCATCCCTTTACAGTTGTAAAAATGTTGTGCTTGCAGTTTAACGGCTCCTCTGTGCCAGTAAAGACATCACCTCCACGCAACCTCAGCCCGAGTAAACCTGAGCGGAGGGTGCTGCCTTCGTCTAGACGTAAAATCTCATCAATAACAACCGTTCTGGAATTTTAACTATGGGTCAGAGGTCAACTGGCTGGATTTAGCTGGAATGATCGCGGCCTTTGCATGCATGCATTGAAGGGAACCGCTTCTGCGTCCAGATGAGGGCAGCCCAGTCTGGTTTAGGTGAATGGTACGCACTTAAAAAAAGCATATGTTGTAGTAATGCCTTGAAACTGCTGTTTCTTCAGACACTCCCTGCGGCTCTTCGGGCCCTGAAAGGCAAAGCAGCGCGCCAGTGCCTGACCGACGAGCTCAGCCACCACGTCCAGCAGAACCGTGCCATTCTGGACCACCAGCAGTTTGATCATATCATCCGCATGATGAACTGCGCTCTACAGGTGGGCATCGATATTAGCAGGATTTGTTACCGCAGGGGGAAAGGGGAAAAAAAACTGTTAATCAAGTAATTCGAGAATATAGGAATGCAGGAATGCTGCAACATTGAAACATTGGATTTGACTTTTCTGTGCAGCGTTTCCAGACGGTCTAAATTTATTTATATTTTAAATATTTTAAACATCACTTTAATTTAGGGCTGTCAAACGATTAATCTCATCCAAAATAAAATAATATATGTGGTTGCACTGTGTATAATAATTTTATATATATAAATACACATAATGCTTGTATATATTTAAGAAATATTTTCATGTATATACTGTTTATAGATTTATATATACATATAAATATTTTATACATAAATAAAAAAATATTCTTAAATATACATGCATGTTTGTGTATTTATATATATATAGAAAATAATTATACACAGTGCACCCACATATATTATGTAAACACAAACTTTTATTTTGGAATGCGATTAATCGCGATTAATCGTTTGACAGCCCTACTTTAATTTGAAATAAATATTCTTGAAAAAGTTTTATGGCACTAGGGCTGGTCCGAATACCAATTTTTGAGTTTAGAAGCGTCTTTAGTAGTGAACATCGAATATTCGAATGTCTGTCTGTCCGTTTTCACTTGGATTGTTTTCGAGAACCGTTCATCCAAACAACTTCAAATGGGAGTGCACGTATTTGGTGCAATATAGATAGACAGGCGAGATGTGACACGTTCAGAATTAATAAACTTTTAATAAACTACAGAACAGCGCAAGTGGGAAGCGCCGCGCATCATGCGAACAGAGCTTATAGTAGGGGTGTAACGATATTCGAACCGAACCGAAAAATCGCGATACAGAACTTACGATTCCAATCGAAATTGCGTACCGAACATGAAATCATGAATTTGACAACTGTGTAAATGATTATATTTTTTATATATTTCTATATATATATATATATATATATATATATAATCAATAACACATTACAGTAAAAACACAAGTTAATGCAAAAACTGCCTGTTCAGTTTACATGTTTTCATACAATGCGTTGTGTGTTGATTACTAGATCTAAAAACTAAATAGCATCTGAATTTAGGTTAAAAGTCTAGGCTACAACCTTTAATGTTATAGTAATGTGCGGCTCCCTATATGGCATTTGCAGATTTAATCCTTGTGAAATGTTTAATTGTAATTGAATGAATTTAAAGACAAAGACAATTTTTTTCATTAGGAAGAACGGACACTGCAAAACACACACACACACACAGGTCTGTTAACTTTAGCAATATTTTTAATAAGGTAGTCTAATATTTTTCTCACAAAAAAATTACTGTCAAAGTAGGGTAGATTTGAATAAAGAAGTGGCACGTGTGCCTCACGCGAGCAGAGATTATATGCTCCGGACACTGTACTTGTGATATAAAACATACACAGGTCTTTTAACTTATAGCAATATTTTAATAGGTGTAGTCTTATAATTGTTTTCTCACTGACAAAGTAGGGTAGATTTAAATAAATAAAAACGAAATTTAAAAAAATAAAAGCCAAATTTAAATAAATAAAAACGAAATTTAAATGAATAAAAGTGAAATTTAAATAAATAAAAACGAAATTTAAATAAATAAAAATGAAATTTAAATAAAAAATAAAAGCGAAATTTAAATAAATAAAAAATAAAAACGAAATTTCAATGAATAAAAGCGAAATTTAAATAAATAAAAACGAAATTTAAATAAATAAAAGCGAAATTTAAATATAGAAAAACTAAATGTAAATAAAGAAAAATTGTGACGTGACGTCGCAGTAAAATCTCAAAGTCTCTTATATTTCGCAGTAGATTAATTTAGATTAATCTACTATTATTCTACTATTTATTTTTCTATTTTCCACAATGTCAAAGCAACGCGGCTTAACCCAAAATACAAGCTCAGGCATGCACTTCTGTCCACACACACTCTAGCTGGAGAATACTCCCATTGCAGGAACACTTTTAGTAGTCCAAGAAGAAGCAAATATATTTATTAAGTAGCTATATAACAAAGTTATATGTTAAGTGTTATATTTCACCAGATTTTATAGTGTAAAATATATTCAAGTGCGAATGAGGACCGTTTCGAGGGGGATTCAGTTGTGCAAAAAACAAAAAAAGACGAATATTCGAATGTCACATTTTCAAATGGAATACCAACCCACAGAACGAATATTCGAATATTTGGATATTCGAATATTCGGATATTCGAATATTCGAGTCCAGTCCTATATGGTACGGAAACTTCTTTTAATTTTTGTAAAGGTATTATATTTTTAAATATTTTATACATTTTTAGTAGATGGATGGATGAGATAGAGTTAAAGTGCAGGTTAGTGGGGGATGAAGAATGTTATGCATGTCGTGGAAAGGGTCTCTTAAAATGTATATGAAGTGTACACCACAAACGGCCATTTAGGAGAAATCAGCAGCTCTTTGTTCTCCCTTTCAAAATACTGCCGATGGGGCCTCCTGATAGCATCTATGACGTAAAGTAGGTTATTAATTAAATGCAATGCCTGGAGTCTTTTTAGAAAGGGAACAGCAGATTTAGTGTTAAACAAACATCTCTGACAAGGCAAATCGACATGAACCTTTTCATTTGAAAGTTCCAGATTTTTCCAGAATATTTCCGCCAGCACTTATGACTTATTGCACTCTTTTATTTTACTAAAGGAAATAATATTGCTTTAGTTCAGAAAGGTATTATTGTTTGTCCCAATTTCCAACAGCTCACTGATCTATAGGTCTGCAGCTTCCTGTAAGAGGTTCGCTTGATGTGAAGTTGTTTGAGTTTTGCGTAGCTGTGTCTCTTTCTTGTCACAGCGCTTCATGACTTATTGTGTGTTAGTCCATCACATTCCTTTATAACCTGTCACATTACCATTAATCTCAGAGCAGAGTAGGGTCCTGCTGGTAGTTCCTTGTGTTTTACAACTTCACGTCGGTGTGGATAGGGGGGATTTTAATGATGCTGTGTTGTTTAAAAAGAGTCACTGGACATTCCCAGCATGCTTTCATCAAAATAATACAGACCAGCTTGGGCCGTGGATGTCAACATCTGCAGACGAGAAGAGTGGGGTTGTTTGGTTGACAAAAAAAGTTTAGTACATTTATATATACAGTAAATAAAAAGTTCAAAACCAATGGAGGGAAATATTTTTATATAGTTGTTGTCATCTGATAGCTAAGCTGTACGTAGGTCTGTAATGTATTGTTTTGCATTGAGAGATGAGATGCATATGTGGAAAAGATGAAATGCATGTGCTATCAGCTATCAGAGTCTGTTAATCAAGATGAGAGACAGAAACAAGCATGCTGGGCCCAAGCAAGAGTGTTTTCATGTAGACCTCCCTCCGGAGACCGTGTCAAGGGCAAAGGTTGTTTGGCACCACGGGCAACAACTTGACATGAAACAGGGATGAAAATGACAAGCTATATTATGTAGAAGTCTGAATAACAGCGGAGGAGGTAAGCGGCTTATGGACAGTCCGTGTGTCTGATTGTCCTTGATCTCTTCTTCCAAACCAGCTAGAAATGTGCAGTTGTTTTTTTTTTTTTTTTTTTTAACTCAACACGGTTATTGTTAATGAAAGTTAATGTAAAGTTAATGATGCGCAGACAAGGAAATAAGCCACTTATTCTACTACAATACAACACACTGTCTGGACAAAAAAAGTCGCTGTTTGGATTTAAAGGGATAGTTCACTTTGAAATAATTTTTTGGTTTTGTTTCAATCATATAATGGAGGTCTATGGTCACCACCTCAAAGAGCATGCACAGAGAAGTCCAAATTAAACATGATTTAATGACTCGTAAATGTAAGTACACATTGATGGCCTAAGACACGAAACGAGCGCTTTGTGCGAGAAAACGAACAGTATTTATATCATTTTTATCTCTAATCACAGTGACTGCACCCAGACACCCAGATTGGATTTTTTTTCCCCTGGTATATTGTTGTTTTAATGAAAAAACAACATGTTACTGTCAAAATTTGCTGTTAACTATTTGCGTTTACTATAAATTTAAACTATAATACATTGTCATTTAATTGTAAATAACATTAAATTAAGTGTCCAAAAACATTACATTCAGTTTGCGTATAAATGTTACCTATTTCTGTGGTAGCCTATTTTTTATTTTTTTGCAAGTATGCTAAAGTGTAGGGCAGGCCCTACTTCTTTTTCACAGGGGTATACAGGTTATATATATATATATATATATATATTCATTCAAAAATGCTGAACTATGAGTGCATTCAAATTTTTTTTTTGTATTTTATTTATCATTTATATTAATATCAACTGCTACTCTGTTATGTCAAGGATTCACAGTGTATTGACTCAATGGTTGTTGTGATATAACACACCGGACACTCATCTGCATATGCACTTCTTCTTGATTCGTAAATGTAAGTACACATTGATGGCCTAAGACACGAAACGAGCGGTTTGTGTGAGAAAACGAACAGTATTTATATCGTTTTTACCTCTTGTAACCACAGTCACGTGCAAGTGATCTGAGGGCGTGGACGCTTCGGTCTGCGCAAGTACTGGAAAGCGGCGGAAGTGATCTCTCGCACGGTTGCGAAAAAAATTCAACATTGTCTGTTGATATATCGAAATCGTCTCTCATTGCGATTTCCTGTATATCTAAATATGTTTAGACCTTCACAGTGAATGATAACACTTCTGAAATCTCTGTGTAAACAATGAGTGACGTACACCCGCTAGAGATCACTTCCGGTGCTTTCCGGCGCTTGCGCAGATAGAAGCGCCCTTGATATAAACAATATAAATACTGTTCGTTTTCTCACACAAACCGCTCATTTCGTGTCTTAGGCCATCAATGTGTACTTACATTTACGAGTCATTAAATCATGTTTAATTTGGACTTCTCTGTGCATGCTCTTTGAGGTGGTGACCATAGACCTCCATTATATGATTGACAGACAAGAACGGTTTGACCTAAAAATATCAAAATTGAAAATACTGTCGAAAAAAGACACCTACATCTTGGATGCCCTTGAGGTAAGCTAAAACATACCAAAAATTAATTTCAAAGTGAACTATGCTTTAGAGTCTATGATTGGATAATTATTGCTGTGATTATTATTTTTATAGCAAGTTATATGTTTGGCAACAGTTCTTGTAACTCTAACTGATGGAGTGGGTAGCTTTTCATTCATTCATCATGGCCATATCCCAGGATGACAATCAGTCATCAGGCTCAAATTGTGAAAGAATGGTTGTGAGGTGTGTGAAGATTCATTTTCACACATGAATTGGCCCTACTGAGTCCGGACCTTAAATTCATTGAAAGTCTATGGGAAGTGCTGGAGGAGACTTTACAGAGTGCTGGAATCTTGCATTGTCAATACAAGATCTTCACTAAAAACTGATGCAGCTCTTGATGGAAATATATGTTGTGATGTTATGAATGAATATAATAAAATGCCTTTAAAAATTCACGTTGAGACTACTTAAATTGGGTAATTTAAAATTACATAATTCCATTATGTTGAAGTTGCATAAACAAATTATGTTTGTTTAACGTAATCCAGTTATGTGGAACCTGTTGACAAATTAAAATTAATTAAAGCCAACATTATATTTTTTTTAAATGTATTTACATCAAGTGGTGCATCATTTTTTTGGAAAAGATCTTTCAGCATGTTTCCTATAAAAACGTCTGACGTTTTTAAGTTGTACATGGCGTTAGTAAGTGACATAAATCACACAAAATCCCATTAGAACAGTCGGGAATGGATTTCCAGAAATGCGCTTTGATTTCAAAGCACATGAATGTAGCTCAAAACTGATTTGTAAAAATCCCTTTTCATGTGATTTTTATTTTTGCCGTTCACGTTTGCTAAATATGATCGGATTCCAAATATTGAACTCGGACTGACAGTCTGCACGTGGCTTATGTCACCGTAAAATATAGTGTTACCCACACTCTAAAAAATGTTGTTTTAACCCAATTTTGGGTCAAATATGGACAAACTCAAACAATGGGCTAAAAATGTAATTTAAAAATATAACCCAATGGCTGGGTTTGTCCATATTTGACCCAAAATTGGGTTAAAACAACCCAGCATTTTTTTAGAGTGCAGTTTCTCATTGGAAATAGCAGAGATCATATCAATGGTGTTACTACTGTACCATTGGAAACTTTTTTGTTTTGTTTTATGTAGGACATAAATCTTTAAAACTTTGGTGTTTGCGATTTGTTGGGGAGCTCACGTAAATTTTAGGTTCCTGATAGGTATGCGTGTTTTCGAAGAACAAAACTTACATTACAGAGCAAATAATGTGGTTATTTGATAACCTTGCTCACAAGATCAGGGAAAGCATCGCAAGAATTTTTTAATAATTGTCCTGTTGCATGTTTATGGTTATGTAGCACTGCTCTTTGCTCTGCTATATTGTGCAAAGGCAACAAGCGTTATAAAAGAGCTCCACATTTTCGGGATAGTTTGTCTCATATGTGGCGCCGAGGTCAATGGATTTGTCTCAGATGAGCTGTAAGACAAACAAAAATAGCAGATTGCCTGGACACCCTAATTGCTTTCATATTACACTGCGGGTGCTCTCATCGCCTTCGATGAAGAGCTACAACATACAGCAGTGACGCCAGTGATTATTCAAGTTATGTTTTTTGTTACTACATCTGCACTAAGAATAGCTGGAGACATAATCGCACAGACACACGCACACTGATGTTTTTAATGCCTCAGTGAAATTGTGTCATGCTTGTTTGAAATCTTTGTTCTGACTGCAAGTGATGCAACAAACTAGAATGTTCACTGTTAAAGGAGTAGTTCACTTTCAAAAAAACTTTTGCTGATAATTGACTCACCCCCATGTCAACCAAGACATCCATGTCTCTCTTTCTTTAGGTTTTTGATGAAAACTTTCCAGGATTTTCTCCATATAATGGACTTCAAATGAGAGTTTCAGTGCAGCTTCAAAGGGCTTTAAATGACACCAGACGATGAATAAGTCTTTTCAAAAATAAGTTAAAAAGTTTAAGTTTTCTAAGCACAAATGCTCGCCTTGCTCTGTTCTGTGATGCGCATTCGTGACTCCTGTTTGAACTCGTTCATCAAAATGAACGAATCTTTTTTCGAGTCATTTGGTTCATTCAACGAACGAAATGAACGAAATGACTCGAAAAAAGATTTGTTCATTTTGCTTGATAAGACCCTTATTCATCGTCTGGTGTCGTTTAAAGCCCTTTGAAGCTGCACTGAAACTGTCTTTTGGACCTTGAACCGTTTGGTTCCCATTGAAGTCCATTATATGGGGAAAAATCCTGGAATGTTTTCATCAAAAACCTCGAATTTCTTTTCGACTGAAGAAAGAAAGACATGGACATCTTGCTATAAATGCAGTCCATTTACCATTTATTAACAATATTGATGTAGCAAATTTAGTGTCATAATCCAGCCCAATCTAGTTTGAATTTTGTTCTTACCAATAGTGTCACTGCAGTTAAATCGATAATATTATTGAACATTTAACTTTAGGAACTAAAATGTTCTACACTGCAAAGTAAACATCAATAATGAAGATGTGTAGTTGATTATAACGGCACCTAGTTCAATGTTTTAGTTCAGTCACACCACGTTTCTAATATGAACGTGCCCGCTAACTTTTATTACACTATGAAAGCAATTCGGTCGATTGTGTTTTTCCACTACCTTTGGAAGTGTTCGAAAGTGGTCAAGATCAAAACGCTTTAGACCCCTGTATTTAGCACAAATTCACATTTTTGTAGTTTTCATGTAGACGTTAATGATATCGTTTCCAAAAACATGCACTTCTCAAAAGTTTAAGATTTAGGCTATTAATTATTAATACATGAATCAGATTAATTCAATTTAAAGGTTAAAAGAAAAACATCAGGATTAGTGATGATTAATGAGATTCATTCACAAAAGGTTTAAAGTCTGATTCGATTTGTGAAGTAAAACATCAAGATATGGAAATAGCCTACTTAAAGGAATAGTTCACTTTTCAAAAAAAAAATTTGCTTATAATTTAATGTCATCCGAGATGTCCATGTCTTTCTTTCTTCAGTCGAAAAGAAATTAAGGTTTTTGATGAAAACATTCCAGGATTTTTCTCCATATAATGGACTTCAATGGGAACCAAATGAGAGATTCAGTGCAGCTTCAAAGGGCTTTAAACGACACCAGACGATCAATAAGGGTCTTTTTTTCGAGTCATTTCGTTCATTTCGTTCGTTGAATGAACCAAATGACTCGGAAAAATATTTGTTCATTTTGATGAATGAGCTTGAACAGGAGAGACACGAACGTGCGTCACAGAACAGAGCAAGGCGAGCATTTGTGCTAATAAAACTTAAACTTTGTTATTTATTTTTTAAATGAGCGATCGTTTCGCTTGATAAGACCCTTATTCATTGTCTGGAATCGTTTAAAGCCCTTTGAACAGTTTGCAGTTTGAACTGAAAGTGTCTTTTGGACCTTGAAGCGTTTGGTTCCCATTGAAGTCCATTATATGGAAAAAAATCCTGGAATGTTTCCATCAAAAACCTTAATTTCTTTTCTGAAGAAAGAAAGACATGGACATCTTGATGACATGGGGGGTGAGTAAATTATCAGCAAAAGTGTTTTTTAAAAGTGAACTACTCCTTTAAACCTGTGTGCACTCCATTAGTATTGTAATAGTAGCAAACCAGAAAACACGCTTGTGACATCCGCTCCTACTTCCCTGAATCATCACACTACTTTAGCTTAAACGCTAGACGACATTTATTGTTTCTTCCGAAGTGTTTCTTATAATCTTGTCATCAAAGCATGTGTGTGTACGCATATGATCTCAGGCGCCTGGACTGCGGGTTCATCTGTTTGAGATCGGCGTGTGTGACAGATGAGACAGAGCCGTGGTACCACATCCCTCCTTCGCAAAACTCGTGATCCCAGTGGAGCTAGCCTGATTTTATGCAACTTCTCGGAAAATCAGTGAGCTGTTAACAAATATTTGTTGTCAATTCTTTGGATGTTTGCTAATGATGACAACTTTAGAAAGAATGGTGCCGGAGTCAGTGCTCTTGAACTGTGCTGTCCTTATCACGCCAGGCTATGAATGATAGACTTTATCATGTTTAAAAGAAGACCATTAATAAGCCTAATTTACAGAATCTTGTTTTCTCCTGCTATTTCCAGCTGTGGCGGGTTCTGGTGCTGAATGTTGTGCAAGCCCAGCAGAGGTCTGGCATGCTCTGAAGTGGAGATGCACTATGGCATCCCAGTCATTTCCTGAGCCGCAGGGTTATGGGCCAGCTTTATCGGCGGGGGGCCCTTGCAAACACTTACTCAGCCTGTCAGTCACACATTTGTTTTATGCTGTGCTGGGGGTGAAGGGAAGCAGATCAGAGCTTTGCACATCCATTCTGCAGGCGTTTTGAAGCCTTTGCGTTTCGAAGGTGCTCTGTGATCATTCAATTAAGTCAATAGTTCACATGGAAATCCTGAAGTCTTTTCATCATCTACCCATTTCTTTTTCCTGTGGAATGTGTGGTTCTTACGTTAAGTTAATGACACAGGGAGATGAGCCACTTACTTACTTATTCTATTTATTATATCCATTTAAAGAACATTATGTATATAAACACACTGCCGTTCAAAAGTTTGGGATCTGTACGATTTTGTAAGTGTCTTATGCTCACCAAGGCTGTATTTATTTGATTAAAAATACAACAACAACAAAAAAATAGTAATATTGTGAAATATTATTACATTATTGTTATTTAAAATAACTGTGTTCTATTTTTATATATTTAAAAAATGTATTCCTGTGATGCAAAGCTGAAAGTCTTCTGTGTCACAGAGTATTAGTGGTATTAATACTCGGTGTTATTAGTATTATTATTATCATCAATGTAGAAAAAAATCTGGATTCCTATATATATATATTAAGAGTTCAGATGCAAAAGCCTCTAAGTGCCATTTGAAATGTTCTTCTCTTCATATATATATATATATATATATATATTAGGGCTTTGCAAAGATTAATTGCGATTAAATCGCATCCAAAATAAAAGTTTGTGTTTACATAATATATCTGTGTGTGCTGTGTATCATTTTTTGTATATATAAATACACACACATGCATGTATATATTTAGGAAAATGTGTTATTCATATATAAAATTTTTATATTTATATATAATATAGATTATGTATTTATATATATATATATATATATATGAAGAGTTCAGATGCAAAAGCCTCTAAGTGCCATTTGAAATTTTCTTCTAGAATGATCATTTTTATCAAGTTTGTATATTTAAGTTCAGTGATTTCACTTAAATGGCAATGATAATTACCTATTAATTGTTATTTAAGTGAAATTACTAAACTTAAATATACAAGATTGATAAAAATCATCATTAAAGAAGAAAATTTCAAATGGCATTTAGAGGCTTTTGCATCTGAACTCTTCATATATATATATATATACAGTATTACGTGCAAATAATTCTTAAATATATACCTGTACATGCATGCACATGAATTTATATATACAAAATAAATATACACAGCACACACAAATATATGATGTAAAAACAAACTTTTATTTTGAATGCGATTAATCACAATTAATCTTTGCAAAGCCCTAATATATATATATATATATATATATATATATATATATATAGGGCTGGGCAACCATTAATCGCGATTAATCGCATTCAAAATAAAAGTTTGTGTGTACATAATATGTGTGTGTACTGTGTATAATTATTTGATAAAATGCATGTCTATATTTAAGAAAAATGTGTTATTAATATATAAAATATTTATATTTATATTTAATATAAATTATGTATAAATCTATATACAGTATATACATGCAAATATTTCTTAAATATATACAAGCATGTGTGTGTATTTATATATTCAAAATAATTATACACTACAAACACATATTATATATATATATATGTGTGTGTCTGTGTGTATATATGTATATATATATATATATATATAACAGATGACAACAACAAGCACATCTTTTCTTCCAAATCGAGTGTCAGAGCAAGTACATTACATTGTGTCGACATTTTTATATTAAAAAAACAAACAATTTGTGAATTTGTCATATACTAGTAACAGTTCCGCAGAAATTACGTATAGCACATATAGTGAAGTTCACAACAGTTCCTGGGTGAACGATTCCTTTAAAGTAAACTTGTTATCTGCTCATTCAAATGAGTCCTGTGATAATCGTTTGCAAGGCACTCTGGGATCTCGCACCATCTATTTTTTTTTTTTAAGTCTAGGTGACCCACCTGCTGATTTCATTTCTTTTCCTCATTTGTCTGCAGTTGTTTTGCCACTGCTCCATGTGAACTCTGGAGCAGGAGACCCACTGTGCTAAATAGTTTTTCTTGTGTAAAGAGAATTCAGTGAGAGATATCTGACTTTGCAGTCAGATGAAGTTACGCAATGCTCTGTGAAAGCTGCAGAAATAAATGTGCTGGGAAGTTGTGAAGTGCATCATTCCCATGTTGAACAAGTGCAGCTTCCCT
Source organism: Pimephales promelas (assembly GCF_016745375.1). The sequence continues at coordinate 1,978,733 of NW_024121399.1, read as the reverse complement.
AGGACACCTAAAACAGGAGGAGACATCAGGTTTGGCTCAGCCTCATTGGCTTAAAGGGATAGTTTGCCCAAAAATGAAAATTGTGTCATCATTTACACACCCTCATGTTGTTCCGAACCTATATGAGTTTCTGTCTTATGTGGAACACAAAAGAAGATATTTTAAAGCTACACTATGTGATTTTTACCCCCATCTAGTGGTGAAAAGGTATATGACCATCCAGTGAATATTAGTTTCCTCTCAATTCCGATTTCGTTTGAACTTTTACGGTGGCCAATGTAGTCCAAGATTAACATGGCTTCCAGTTCGACCTCGTCCATGAGTGTTAACTCAAACGTAAACGCGAAAGGCGAAGCTTGAATTAACGGGTATGTCCCTCTTTGGCTAATGGAGGGGCAACATGGCGACCGATATTGGATACCCCTTACCTGTATGTATTTTCAATGGTATATTATACACTCACGAGAATACTTTATTACTTGAATGAAGTAAATATACATTAATGAGCACATATATTTTTGAAAGAACTAAGTGTTTTTAGCTAAGAATAAACTAAAAGAGTTACACAGTGTAGCTTTAAATAATGTTGGCAATCAAACAGTTGACGGTAGCCATTGACGTCAATCGTAGGAAAAAATACTATAGAAATCAATGTTTGTCAACCAACATTTCATAAAATATATTCTTTTGTGTTCGATAAAAGTTTGGAAGAAATTGAGGTTAAGTAAATTATGACAACATTTTTATTTTGGGGTGAACAATCTTTTTAACAAACGACTGAGATGGGATACATTATTGCAATAAAAGTAACTAGAAAAGTATCTAAAAGTAGTGCTTGTCTGTAAAAACGTAATTACACTTCTAGGATGTTCTGGGTGGTTGCTAAGAGGTTGCTTGGTTGTTTTGGCTCGTTCCTTTCCGTTTCAAATGAAAAGAGCTCATCCCTAAGTCTCAATGATATATTGGTCACATGGCTCTGGTCCCTCTTTAAATGCCAGAGTGTGTGTGTTTTTGTTTTTTTCGACATTTTTCCATCTGCCAAGCATAAATTGTAAGTTTGTTTGCTTGGGAAAAGTATGTAATAATAAAGTTTGTAATAATTAATATTAGCAATTACAACTAACTGTTTTCTGTTTGAATATATTTTAAAATGTAATTTATTCCTGTGATGCAAAGCTGAATTTTTAGCCTCATCACATGTTCCTTCAGAAATCAATCTAAAATGCTGGTTTAGATTTTCCAATTATTTTGCAATTATTCCAAATAATTTTATTCCTGATAATGTATCATTTATATACTTACCTCACATTTATACTCAGCATGAAACTGAAGTTGCGATAATCTTTTCTCCTGTATTGTCATATATATATGAGTGAAACGACTTCTCAAATTAGAAAATGTTTAGGGCGGGTCTTGATTTTATCTGTGGGGAATTGATTTGATGATTGGATGGTTGTGGTTTGCTATTGGTCGATCTCATGTGAGTGACAGGTTGTCACGTCAGTAACCACATCAACAGAGAAGAGAAGAGATGTCGCTGCAAGAGGGAGGGGAAGTTATTTTGACTAAACAAGGGTACTTTTTTTAATTTATTTTTTATAATGTATAATTTAATAAATAATAAATAATTTATAATAAAAACTGCAATATTCCATAGGAAAAAAAATAGAAATGGTTAATTTTAAGGTTCAAAAGCATGAGTGTTACAACATTAATAGCATGCTTTTTAATTAGGTTCACCACAACTTCTGTTTTACAGAGAAGCAATTTTGTTATGTTCACAAAGTCTGTATTGGACTTCTAAAACTGCTGTGTCAAAGCCATTCCTAGAAAGCAATCAAAATAAAGGTTTTGGTTTACAGGAAGTTAACGCATTGCTTATAAGGGAGTAAAACAGGATGCAAGTGAGTCACATCATATGACCATGGATCCCGTCGCAGACTGAACTATAGGGAACGACGTGCCATTCTCCGTGTGACTTCCATTCAAATTGCTCACACTTGTGCAGCAGCACGTATAGTTTGTGGTGAGTCACAGTCACTCAGCATCCTCTCTTATGCCTGAATGAGTAAAGTTAAATATGTGCTGTGCAGCAGCAGACAAACAACACTCTTCTGACCTTTCCTGAAGTCTCTCGGTGACACAATAATCTGTACAAAGTTTATGTGTGTGTGCTTACTATACATACTGAGCTGAATATGTGTTAAAGATGATGTCAATGCCATACCCAGTAAGAGTGTCCACAGTAAAAATTGGTTTTATATATGGTACAAACTCATTTTTATTATATCATTACAAATTATTCCGTTTTTTTTTACACCATGTCACATTGTCTAGCAATAGTTTTCAGGTAGAGACATTGTAAGAAATAATGTAATCAAATGTAAAATAACACTGCATAGTCTTCATTGTATACATTAAAGGTGCAATGTGTAACAAAGTTGAGTATCTATTAACAGAAATGCAATATGACATCCATAACTATGTTTTCAGTGGTGTATAAAGAACTTACTTAATTAACCGTAATGTTTTTATTACCTTAGAATGAGACATTAATAGCTCCATAACCGAGGGAATCCCCTTCTATGAAGGTCGCCATGTTGTGACGTCATATTCCTACCGTAGCCGAACGCGAACAAACAGCGCTACAGAACGCGTTTCATCACTACCTTGAAAGAGAAGTAGCGGAAAGCTAGCCTTACACTCCGTGAGTAGTGACTTTTCCCTTGTGATGGGTGTAAAATATGTAGTTGGGATTGTTTCATGTAACTTAGTTCTCCCTCGCTGTGTTATGGGTTTGTTATGTTGGGGATAGATGTGCTGTTACGTTCGTGAGACAGCTGATGATTAGTATTCATGTCATTGACCGTAAAACAGTACGTTACAGGAATCACTAACCCGTCGATAGAGACTTTTACTAAAGTCTTTTATCACTAAAGTCGATCGCGAAGAATTTTAAAAATCAGAGAAAAAAAGCCTATTGTGTGTAGTAAATAGTATCTATGGGATGCGGAGATGACATGATTGTAACAGCGCGCGCACTTCCGACCTTTGGACTCATGCGGACGCGTCCCAGCTCAGCCACAGTAACAGCTCATATTAGCCAGCTAAACTATTACTACCCTGTTAGAAAAAATATATAGCTGCTCCCTCGCTGTATTATGGGTTTGCTACAGTATGTGGGGAGAAATGTGCTGCTGGTTACGTTTGTGAGACAATCAGCTGATTATTATTTTATTAAATTATATATTAAAACCCTTGATCCTCACCTGACTATGGCTTTGTAAACAGACAGTATTCATGATGTGGTTTATAATGGACTGTGGTACAGAAACAGTGACAATGTTACACACTCTTGGCTTACTCTGGCTATTCTCTGCTGTCTCAGCCGACGAGATGTTTGTCCCGTTTTAGCAACCGTAGCTTCTTCGAAAGGGAGGGGTGAGCAGTGGGCTGAGCCCTTAGTGCAAACCTGGTGCAAACTCGCAACCGAACCACTAGATGTCGCTAAAAGTCACACATTGCTCCTTTAAATATAGATTGATCCTTATTAAAGTTACAAAAGTTATTCAAAAACAGTAAGGTATTTTTATATTTGTCTTTTCTTATTTGATTAACATTTAAAAAAACACAGGTTTATTATGCTGCTGTCACTTTAAGACCTAATGCACAGATCCAAAATAAAGATACACGTTTTATTTCTCAATGATCAGACTAAGTTTATGTGGATACTCCAATATGGGCATCTTGACATAATTTTGTATGAATTTGTCCTTTTAAGCTCAAGAAGACATAAAAGAGGACATGATTCGGTATTCGCGCTCTGTTTGAGGCACGGCTTTCTACGTGTGCTTTTCGGATGTGTGCATAAAACTGTGCAAGTACCAAATTGAGTTCTCTTTCACGTCTTCCTGCACTTAAATATTAAAGGGATACTCCACTTTTTTTGGAAATAGGCTCATTTTACAACTCCCCCAGAGTTAAACTGTTGAGTTACCGTTTTTGAATCCGGTTCATGGCGGTACCACTTTTAGCACAGCTTAGCATACATCATTGAAGTGGACAAGACCATTAGCATTTCTCAAAAAAAAAAAAAGACCAAAGTGTTTCGATATTTTTTCAGGTGCTGCGTCATATCATTACGCCTCATGCACTCATGGTACGGCAGTAATGTTTCTTGATTATTACGCAGGAATGAGAGTATAGTTCCTAGCTGTATCAGCCTAGAAAATCATCGCAATTTTACATTTTCCGTCCGTTTCAGTGCACGATGTAACCACAGAAGAGTCAAGTTTTAAATAGGAAAAATATCGAAACTCTTTGGTCATTTTTTGTTTTTTGAGAAATGCTAATGGTCTTGTCCACTTCAATGATGTATGCTAAGCTATGCTAAAAGTGGTACCGCCAGAACGGTAAAACTCGCGTTATTCGCCGACGTTTAACGCCTCGTGACTAAACAAAGGGCGCCAATGTGAGTGTGCACACCGACACGTAAAAACGGCACGCGTAAAAGCGTCATTTTTAAAAAAAACGCCTTGGGGTCATTTTTTTAGTTTGACGTGCAATCTCATCTGACCAATGAGATTGGCGCTTTTGCTCACGTGTTTGGAGCTTCTGATGTTACAGTAAAACACAACTTGGGGGCGATCAAACAAGAAGAAGATATACGCCAAGTAGAGTCGTTGTCTACACAGCCAGGAAGAAAGTCTCGTTGGTGCTAGAACATAAATAACTATATGACAAACGCGACAGGGACTACAAACATCTTGATAAAAGAGTACTGTATGGAGTGGTATTGCAGAGCAAATTCATCATCAGCGAAAATCGCTTGGGTGTGAACACAAAAAACGCGCTGAAAAACGCTGACGAATAACGCGCGCTGATATTCGTCCCGGTGTGTACGGGCCTTAAAGGACAAGTTCAGTATTTTACAATTAAAGCCCTGTTTTAAGATCGTTTCTGATGAAATAGAATGGTTAGGATTGTTTTTAGACAGATGCTGCTGTCATGAGAATTTTTGGATTCTGTGCTAGCACCCCCCACCTATGAATGATTGCACAGGAACAATCATTCATAAAAACACATAAAACTTTAGTTTACAAAGGCGTGAAACTCACCGAGTGGTCTGGGGTGTTCACTGAAATGCTCTCACAAAAATCGCCTCAATAGATGCTTTCCAACAGGTTTTATCGTAGTTTTTGTCCAACTCCATCGACTTGTATTGAATGTTCTGTGACGTCAGTTATTACTCCGCCGCCTGGAAACGGAAATGGGGCTGTTTGTAATGTATTCTTTCTGTAGTTTATGCAGTCGCGTGTATACAAGTGGTTTGCTTGCATTTGGCAAAGGTGCATTATCGCCACCTACTGGGCTGGAGTGTCTATTATTCAAGCTCTCAACGGAAGAATGTCCGGCTGTGAGGCGTTCGGAAAAATAGGTCTACGGTTTTATAACGAATGGTAAAACACCCTTTGGAAAGCATCTTTTGAGGCGATTTTTGTGTGAGCATATCAGTGAACATCCCAGACCACATCTTTGTAAACTAAAGTTTCATGCGTTTTTATTAATGATTGTTCCTGTGCACCTACAGTATGCTACCATTATAAAGGTGGGGGGTGCTAACACAGAAACCGAAAATTCTCGTGACCGCAGCTTTTGTCTAAAAAACAATCCTAACCATTCTAATTCATCAGAAACGATCTTAAAACAGGGCTTTAATTGTAAAATACCGAACTTGTCCTTTAACTCTGGGGGAGTTGTAAAATGAGCCTATTTCCAAAAAAAAAAAATGGAGTATTCCTTTAAAACTGCCAAGGCTTAAATACATGAAAATAATACAATTTTGTGACGATGCAGCACTTGCCTAATCAGTTCTGTCAACTGTCCTTGTCGAGCACTGTCATAAAAAAGTCAAATTATCTAATAATTTAAAGGTGGAATACCTAAGATTTTTGCATTAAAATATCCCAAAATCACAAGGCCAGTGTTATATATTTAGTTAAGATGATAACTTACAATATTCCAAATGTTTCAAACAATGTTTAAATCGCGAGAAAATTTAGATTTTAACCAAGGAAACGGGGCGTGTGAGCTGGGAGTCGCCAGTCAATCGCGTCATATCCGCGTTACCTCGGTTTCCGCTCGTACTACGTGTAGTCCTGGACAAATGCGCAAGTTGTAGTTGTGCGTTAGCGTCTATCAAGCAACAAACGTCAGCTTGTTTCGCGCATTTGTTATGGAATGGAGCACAATTATTCTTTTCAATTATTCTCGGAATGTGAACTGTTGGCTGTAAAGGGGGTCGCACACCGGACGAGAAGCACCGCGCCACGTCTAGGACAACTTCAGGTATCGCACACCGGACGCGCACTTTCTCATCAGCCAGCAATATTGTTATGTTTAATGACACGAAAGGAAGATGATGTCTGTTCTATGTTATGATTGTACTGTACAATTAAATACAATCGTTGCTGAGTCTGCATTCTGAAAACTTTACCTCAGAGCATCCGTTCACTGAATGAATTGAGAATCTCACCTGAAAAATGTAATAACATCAGCAATTGTTATTCAAGCAGCTGATTTCTGTAAATGACTGCAAAACTAAATGCATTGCAGCATAGGGCGAAGTCAGGATCCATTAGCAACGATTTGAGACAAAAATAAGTCACTTCGTCCAGTGACTCGTACAGTAATTTACTTTTAAACCTGACTTTTCTTGCGGTTATTTCAGTTTAATGAAAAACAAGCATGTCATTAAACGCAACAGTTATAGAAATCGAACTTTACCTCATCCATGACAACTAATTTTCGATTCCCGTCTGACTGATTTATGCACGGTGGAGTTGAAAACAACAGTTCCCATCATTCCGCGTTCCTCCACGGCGTCATCAAGCAAAGCCGTTGTTGTTGTTTTGAATGTAGCGCCCTCTAGCGGCATAAAATCTTAGGTATTCCACCTTAATTTAAGAGAAATGTTGACCCCTCTGTTATGTTAATTCCCTGTTGTTGTTGTTATATGTTGGTTGTACAACATTACTTTTTTGGCAAACTGATAGGGTTCTTCTGACTTAGGCCAGTAAACAACCAGCATCATGATGAGTTGTTCACAGACAAGCACCGCTGACATTTTCTTCAGGAAAATCTATTCCGAACAGCAGGATAATTTCTCCCCGCAGAATAACTGGGATCTTTTAATGGTAAAGGATTTTTGCTCCGAGAGTCATTTCCAGTGATTTATTTGTGTACAGAAGCTTAGAATGAACGTTTCAGTTCTCCTGGCAAACGACGCAGCTCATTCCAAACTTGTTATACTGAAAGAGAAATAACTCAAGCTGCACCATCCATGGGGGGCCAGGCATGCGAGATCTGTGCAGGAACCGATGTTTTAGATTTGCTGCTGTCTTTACTTTTAGATGCGTATGCCAGGATAGAGAGCAGAGGTGGTGGCTGGTTTTTGTATTGAAATATAATCCTTCATTCCTATATAAGACAATTATAGAACATATAGAAGTGTCAAATCTTAAATGTGCAATGTGTGATTTTGCAGTGCCACATCATCACACACAACAAATCATGATTCAGGGACGTTTCATGGAGCTATAAAACCAATAGCTATTTTTTTCATTAAAAAGCAGTCATCTGGCTTTGACTATTTCCAGGATCCTCATAAAATATGTCACTCCCACACCAGTTGATCCTTTTATGTAACAACCCAAGTTTTGATTTAATAGCTTTGTTCAGTTTAAATAGGTCGATGTCATGTCAGTTTGGAATTTAAAATATGAAATGACTTTTAAATTGAAAATCGTTACAGTGTCGGAGGCACGATTATGTAAAATATTAAAAGCATATGCATGAAAACAGCTCGAAATCTGACTGAATGGAAGCCAAGCTTCTTTTAAATACACACGACTTTGCCTATACAGTATGTATATGTTTATTTATCAATGAAAAAATGTGATTTATGGACCTGCAACCAATACTTTGACATAGGTAATAATATGGGAAAATAGCAAGTGATGTCATGTTTTGTGCACAATTGGCCAAAGCTCATTTGATCCAATGTCGTCTAACATCTCCTCGTCTCTGTTTACTCCAGGACTGCTCCAGCTCAGAGGAATACACTGTGGCCGCCGCATTGCTGCCCCTGACGACGGCCTTTTACCGGGTGAGTAACAGTTGAGGTCAGACTGGCAGCGGGCATACTGGCAGCTCTAGTTACTGGATCTTAATCATAGCTCATCAACACTGATACTCACTAATGCTGGAAGAACCCCCATTTTCCACCTGTCTCCATCTGCTTAGTTTAACTCTTAACACCCTGATATACGAAAAACGAACTGGTGTGACGTCATTTCAGACACAATCAGGCCAAAACAAAGTTCGTCTGGAGTTCATTTCGAGAGTTCGAAACTGCTTGGCAAAGCGAACTTGAAAAAGTGATGACTTAATAGGTGGGTGTGGTTCTGAGGCTCCGCCTTTTTTAATGTGCAAGTCTTTTCTGATTCATTTCTTCTGTTTAGTTTGGTCCATCGAGGTCAGATGCGAGCTTTTAATCAATCTATTGTATGATTTACAATATAAATAAATGTGACGTATTTTATCCCTAAGCAAAGAACGAATAATAGTATATCTTTCGCTTTAGGCTTTGTTATTCACTCTATTCAGCTCATCATTGAAGGAAATCTTTAACTAGTGTGACAGTCACTCTAGTCTAGTTTGGTTTCGCCGTGGTTCAGTGGGAAAAGGGAAAGCCAGATCCTGCAGGGATTTGGAGAGTGTCTGGCTTTCAACACCGATCCATCACGTACCCACATTATTGTTGTCATAGAGACAGACACAACTGACTCTGTTGCTTTTTAATTGTCGATCCGTCCTCAGTGACTCACTCTGCACAGAGAGACGTGATGAAATCAGATATCAGGTTGGTGACCCTTGTCAATAGCGCTCGTAACAATAGCAACTGTGACACTACATTATCCATTTGCATAGTCAATGTAACCCAAACTTATAAGATAAGATTGTTTCTTCCATCCAGGAATAGGTTTAAATTGCTTTGGGATTGGAAACTGTCAACAATGGTTAGAAAATTAGACTTTGTTAACTTGAATTTCATACCTTGAACTTCAGATCTTCCAGGATATTGCAGATCTTTGTTCTCAATGGTGTTCTGGGTGGTTGCTAGGGCATTGCTACACTATATGGTTGCATACTGGGTAGGGCTACATGATTTGGGGGGGGGGGGAAATCTTTGATTTTAATACAATTTTAAAATTTGATACAAATTGTGAGTATGTGCATTTGGTTACCATTGGGTTACCAGCACCAAACCAAGCCTATTCATGTACCCTCACAATGTAATATCAAATCAAGTACATTTATTGTTAACCTTTTATCATATGTCTTGGAGTATCACAATAATATCGTATGGTAAATTCAGTATCGAATCGTGACACGATTATCGATTATTTTGGATATCAGTTACAATAAATGGCATTTTTTTCTCAAGGGAATCAAATCTCTTAACTAATGCTGTAAACTATAGGAGTCTAGTTGTAGCCTACTAGGCTTCATTAGCCTAATATGAAGGTAATAATGAATGAATCACTTAAATTACACTTTTACTTATTTTTATAATAAGAAGATTATATGAAATATAAACATTTAAATGGTGGCTATATATTTAGCAAAATGCTCCTCTCTGTAGTTATTTTTTCTAGCTGACTAACGAGTTTATGTGGGTTTTCTGAGGTAAATATGACGATACATTGATTACAAGCTGTTTAACTGACGTCTTTCCACGGTTGAAACGCTGATTGAGCGAATCAATGTGACATGATACGAATTTCGATAAGTTGTACTCTATCTTTTAACACACTTTTAGACGCTCATTCATGTTTATTTCGCGCTGTAACTGGTATTATTAAGCCGGAAGAGAGATCAGCGCTGCTGCTTCTCATCAGCTGCGCCAGAGCGATCTCACGCCACAGCGCCAAAACGTTATTTGTGTGTTTGAATTTCTAAAGAAAATGGACGTAATTTGAAAATTGAGACATATCAATAGTAATAAAGGACAAAGATTATTGCGATTTTTTTTTTTTTTTTTGCGCGCAGCCGCGATACAATATCCCATTCATTCAAATGAAACAGGATGAATAATCGATTCTTGAGACTTAAGAATCGATATCGGTTCGTAAAAATGAGAATCGATTAATATCGAGAAATCGATATTTATTACCCAGCCCTACCTAATATATTGTGACGGATCGTCTGCCTCTCCCTTGTAATCAGCGCCACCCCGTTCCTTAATTCGCCGCCCTTCGCCAGGTTCCCGACTGAGACCAGTCTAACAATCGGTTGTTTTCCAGCAGGCAAAATGCTTAGAAAAGCAATAGCACAACTTTTCTCAACAAGCCACAATTTTATTTTTAACATGAACAGTGGTCGAGGGTTTTGTTAGTTTAATACTCAGTGGTGCTTGGTTGCACTTGAACAATTCCTAAGTAGTTATAGGGATATGTAATCGGAAATGTTTCCACAGTCATTGTTCATTTTCATCGATGAGATGCACCTGCCAATCAGACTGTTCCCGAGAGCCCTAGTTTCCGTGCGGTGAGGCCAACAATTCAAGTCTTTCATTAAGACATCTGAAAGCTATTCTTTAAACCCTGAAGTTCCTGTTTTTCAATTTTCCTGTTTCCCATTTGCCATTTTTATGTAAGAGCGAATCCTGATTATAGCGTTACACAGAAAAGAGCTGACGGATATGGAGTAAAAACTTTGCTTGTTTTGCAGTGCTAAAGAAAAGTTTAGGCGGTAACACTTTACTTGAAGGGGTGTGCATAAGACTGACATGACACCTTCATAATCATGACATGACATGTTATCAATATGAATTTATGACATCTTTAATGCAAATATGACATTGTTTGAGATGACAACTTGACATAAACCAATACATCATATAACCTGTCAGTGTCTTTGTCACGGCAACTTGACATTACTAAGACAACTCAACCTGTCATAAACATGATTAATTATCAAACTTAAGAAACCACCTACACTCTCAGAAAAAAAGGTACAAAAGCTGTCACTGGGGCTGTACCTTTTAAAAAGGTACACTTTTGTACCCAAAGGCTGCATATTGGTACCTTAGTGGTACATATCACCTAAAATGTACATATTAACACCTAAAATGTTCATATTACCACCTAAAATTGACATATTAGCTCATGAAATGGACATATTAGCACCTAAAATGTACATATTAACACTTAAAATGTACATATTAGCACCTAAAATGTACACATTATCACCTAAAAAGTACTTATTAACACCTGAAATGTACTTATTAGCACATAATATGTACATATTAGCACCTAAAATGGACAAAAGTTTACCTTTTGAAAAGGTACAGCCCCAGTGACAGCTTTTGTACCTTTTTTTTCTTATAGTGTAGCTTTATTGGTTAACATTACATTAAACTGTCAGGTGGTTGGTTTTGACATTGGCTGTCATGAAGTCATTATAACTTTTTAATGACAAATTCAATTAGTACCACTGTAGTTGAGGTCACGAAAAATATGCATGCCACAGTTACAGTATAATACCTCATGACAGCCAATGTCAAAGCCGACCACATAATGTCAAGGTGTCATAACAAAGACATCTCAAACAATGTCATATTTGCATTAAAAATGTCATTATTGAGCGAAAGACATGCATAAACCCTACTTCATTTTCAATACATATGTCATGTCATGGTTATGAAGGTGTCATGTCAGTCTTATGCACACCCCTTCAAGTAAAGTGTTACTTATGCTATTGATATCACACAAACCTCAGGCTAAATTATTATGGTCAACACAACTGATATATTTCACTCATCACCTGAAATCAATTCTAACTCCAGCAAGATGCACTTTAAATGCAGCATTCAGGGCTATCCTCAGATGATCCCTGTGTCGCACCACCGTTAAACCTTCATGCATTTTTCCATGAGCCCTCCCCTTCACTCTCAGTCGCCTTGTACTAAACCAGACTGCGTTTTCGAGGTTCTCAGTGTTGGCTCGGCAGGAGATAAAGGCTTGAACGCCATCTCTCGTCTGCCACTGCTTAAAGGATGACCCAACTGAAGTATGGACACTATCGCAAACACACTAGAGCTCAAGGTTGATCCCTTTTGCATTCTTGAAGTCTGATGCCTTAATAATAGAAATACATGATTTGAGGTGTCATTCATAGCACAAATTTCTGAATATGAATGACCAACGTGTTGTGCGCCTTGGATAAGGTTTTATTTGAATCCCTAACCTTAAGTATGAGTAACTGTGATGCTTGTCTTAGTAAACACCTCTCTTTTTTTTACCTCTGAGCCAAAGGAAATCAAAGACTTTCCCACAAAGATCCGCTCCATTTACAACTACCTGTTTGCCATGATTTACACAGCATTCAGCATTGTAAATGAGTGCTTTTATGTAACCTAAATGAATCTTAGCTCATTGTTCCTCTGCTTGAGAATGTTTTTTATGTCATGGATACCTCAAAGTCACCTCAAATTGAGTTTTGTAGGACGAAAAGCAACCAGTCTGGTTCTCGGAGTGACACCTGATCCGTTATTACGTCCCTTGTGAGAAATCACGCGCTCTCACACACGGCATGAATATGTAGGCAGGTCAGTTGCCATGGCAGGTCAAAAGGTTTCTCGCAAGTGATCAGCATGCACTTCGTTTAGCCTTTGAGCTCTGATTCATTCTCTTTCTTCTGGGAAAAGGTCAGTCTCCAGGCAGTTAATTGATCTTTAATAAGCATGGTCGCTGCCACACGGAGCCATCATTCAAATAGAGCCTCCCTGCTCATGAAACAGTTAAAGATGACGTGTACAGACTGTTTACATGTGTTAGTAAAAAAAATTAGGTCAAAGTCTGGTTTTTGTTACTCTATTTTGGGCTCTTTTTCTCTTGTATAAACAAGTTTTGAGCATCAAATAATTTGTCCGCTGTGTGACACAATCACAACCAAACAAAACACATTTGATGTTTAATAACGTCAATTTGGAGCAGGATTTTATGTCAGTTGGTTTTCGAAGAAAATGAAAACTTCCGACACAAAATTCCGGAAAAAGTATTATTGTAAAAAATCTAACAAATAATTAAATTGTTCCATTTTTATGAATTCAGTTGATTAGGAATGATTTAAATTGATTAGAAATGTTAAGTAAAATTGAATTAAACCATTACAATGGAATTCCAGAAAAAACGAAAATGAAAAACACAGAATTTGGGAAAAATAAAACACAATTTGGGAAAAAATAAAATGGATTTCACAGGGTCGTTAGAAAGTTTTTTTTAACATTTATTTTTTTTATTTATTCATTTAGCTGACACTTTTATCAAAAGTGACTTACAATTGCTGTATATGTCAGAGGTCACACGCCTCTGGAGCAACTAGGGGTTAAGTGTCTTGCTCAGGGACACTAGTGGATTCGAACCCGGGTCGCTCACACCAAGGGCATGTGTCTTATCCACTGCGCCATCACCACCCTTATACATCTAGCATTTAACCAACCTTAAAAACATTAGCATTCAATTTTTTTTTTTTATTTGCATATGTTTGATTTCAATTAATTAGGGCCCGAGGACCGATGGTGCAAGGACCCTATTGTTTTTGCTCTGTTTATTGTTAATCTTCTTCTCTTAAAAGAATCGCTTTTTAGAGGGTCTAAACATGCTCGAAAACTCATGAAACTTTGCGTGATATGGTTTTCAAAATTGGGTGGGCCAAATTCTTTAAATTATTGCCCCCACATTTTTCCCTGGCTCTACATTTTTATGTACAGGTGAAATTTGGTACATACATGTAATGACCCAATACCTACAAAAAAGTCTCTAAACACAACAGGAACTTCCTCCTAGATTTTGTGCATTTTTCGTAATTTCCTGATGTTGTACTTTAACAAGCTCCTCCTACAGTTTTGATCTGATCCGCTTCAAATTTGGTGAGTGTAATCTTAAGGCCTTTGTGACGTTAAATTGCGAAGATCTTGAGTTTTCGTTGAAGGGTGTGCCCTTGGCGGCCTGACAAATGTACACCCAATTTCAGCCTTTTGGTGATTTGTGCATGAATATGTCATATAGTTCAATATTGCTTGCAGTTTCCATACAAATCCCCAAACTTTTGACACGTTTGATAAGAGTCCTGTCCTGAACACATGACCATCCTAATATTTTGTTATGGCAATAGCGCCACCTGCTGGTAGCGGAAAGTGTGCAAAGACAAATTCTTTGACATATTATATCCTCCTATATTTATTATCATTAGCCCACCGTGGTGGTGGCACGGGTGCGAGGGCCCTTTTCATCGCTGCTTGCAGCTTTAATTAGACATGCTTTTTGTTTCATTACTAATATTTCATTTAATCATTAAAACAGAATTGGGAATATGTTAAATTGAGAAAAAGTGTAACATAGGATGTATATTCGGGCATGCATTATATTCATTCATGCCATTTCCTTAGAAAGATACACTTGCATCTTGATAAACTTGTGGTTATGATATGATGAGCCCTATAAACATCTCCTGCTCTCTCTGTGTGTGTGTGTGTGTTCTTATACTTGTGAGAATGTGAGAGGGCATCCACAAGTTGTGTTTTGCACTTTCACTCGGTTAGCTGGGTCATCGTGGCACTCCTCCAGCACATTGTCATCTTTCCCAGAGAGCTATGCTGTTCTGTAGTCAAGGTCTGCACGCAACTGAACATGGGAACGTACTCAAAACGCTCTCTTTCGGTGAATTCGGTCTGTATTTGAGTGAATATTCAATATAAACACATTACTTCACTCTTGCCTGATATCATCATTGTTGCTGCGCTGTGTAAAGTTATGTCTGCTGTGATGTCTGGGAGGGTTGTGGATCTTTCAAGAGCTTGTTTTGTTATGTTTGTGCACCTGAAGCATGTTTATGAGTGTTTTACATCCTGTACCTGTGTTGTCTGTCCTGAATGTTTAATGTCTGCTTTCCCATACATGTTGGGTATTTGTTTGAGAAGTAATGTTAAAACCTTGTAATATGAATGGATGTAGGCCTAAATATTTTTTTTTTTTGAGTTGATAATTGGAGCGATCCAGTTCCATTGTGCCGCGTCACTCGACTCCCACTGTAGACTCCACGTGACCGTATTATGGGAAAGGGAGAGATTTTCCATTGTGTTTGTCAGTAAATAATGTTATGTCTGTAAATCCATTACTTGAAGTGTCGGGTATCTGTCTTGAAATAATACATTTCGCATGTACAATTGTGGTTTGAAGCAGGTCTCCAGCAGGCAAGTGTTTCAGCCACAGTTCAGCAGAAATGGATTTGGCGTGTTTGCTGTTGTTACTTTCATCTCTTGTCAATCCACGAGCTAGCATGAAACCGTCATGCTAGCCGAGTCTTGCTGACCATAGCTTGACCTTCCCCTGTTTACTTTGCATTGTGGGACATGATTACAGCATGTCCTGCATACCGATGGGCCAGACTGTTCTGTTTGTTCAACCATTTAACTTTTTGCCCTGATGTTCTTTGTTGCTTATTTTTTGTTTGACATAAATCATAATTGTAAATGCACTGTTTAATCGTAGATGTCTTTTAGCTCAAGTAGACACAAATATTTTCATGCGTTTGCATTCGACTATTTCGATTCCTTCCTGGCTCTGCAAACGGAATGTCTTCTAGCATTAAGTAAGCAGGGATTTGTTCCATAATGTTGGTAAATCATTACACTGTGCTGGTTTTCTATTTTCTGACACAAATGAAGCATTTGCTTTAAATCCCTGTAGGAAAATTCCAGCTAAAACAGTTTCTGATGGTGATTGAATTTACATGTTTTCTAGTTGGACTCTAGTTGATCAGCTTGTTGACCTTTATTTCAAGGTGGTTGGAGCTTATTGACCACATACAAACCAGCTACCATGTTCCTTAACCATCTTCATCTCAAGGGTTTAGAATAGCATTGATTTGCATTGAAAAAGCTTCAAGAAGTCAAGAAGTTTTTTTCAGCGATGGTTGGTGATTTGAGGAAAGTTTGCAAGATGTTGGTGATGCAACACACTTTAGCATTTTATGCAAATCTGCGGTGACTACCAATAGGAGTGTAGGCGCAAGTTCACATGAGCCACCACCTAATACCATTGAATGCATTGGTTGAGCAGAAAGTCTCTGAAAATACAGACTAAAGCTGTCAACCTGGATCATTGTACCTTATCTACCCCTTCAGGGTGCATATTAGTACCTTAAAGGTATACATTAGTACCTAAATTATACAGTTTAGTACCTTTTGAAAGGGTACCACACCATTAGCCATGTTTCCATCAAAAACATGCACAAAATTGGATTATTGCTTTGCAAATGAATCAGGATTTCCAACCCATATGTGTTCAGTAATACCAAAAAATTGGCACAAAATATCTGTAATTAAAATGGAAGTTGCTGCAATCGGGAAAGTCACTATGGCTCTTTTTTTATAGCTGAATCGCTGTCATTTAGGAGTAAGATTGCATGGATGTTGAAATCGAGATTGCGACCTTTTATCGTGCAGCTTTACTTCAACCCATTCAAGGCCACCAGTTTTTACTCCACATCTTCTACACTCAAAATATCAATTCATATTTACACACAATGTAATTTTGTGCATTAAATCAGTTTAGTTGCGTGCATGTGTTGGTATAGGTCAAATTAATTTAATCCAGTAAGTTTAACAACTTTATTTTCCAGCTTAATGTTTTTTTAATAATTTACAAAGGGTTTCATTAATTTTCTTAAGTTTAATTTTCTTAATTTGAATGATTTTCCTAGTTTTCATTCATCATTATATGCAATAATGAACAAATAAGAAAAGACTGGTGTCAATACCAACATTAGTATAGTTATTATTCACTGTGTACCCACAGCCTAAGCACAAGCACAATGAAATTCAAAGACATTGCAGAAACCGCTCTAAATGTCCATCATAACTGAGAATTAAACTGTAAAGTCTTTTTAAAATAACACTTAATCCCTAAATATACTCCCTAAATGCAGTTCCTTCCCAAGCATGCTGGGAATTACAGATCCACCGCCCAGTGAATGATTCATGTAGTGTTAAAACAAATGGATTAATCACCCTTACGTTTTAAATATATTAGTTGGATTGAACACAATGACATTAAGTAAAAAAATTGTTACTTTAGCTCATTTGAATTCATCAATATGAACAAGAAATATATTCTTTTAGTGCACCTGCCAATAACACTTTCACAAAGTCTGATTAAAAAAAAAAAATCCCCCCCTGGAATGTATAGTCGTCCATCTTGACATTGTCAAGACTCTCTCTCTCTCTCCCCTATCATCAAGGCTGTACAGTTGGAAGAGGTCAAAGTGACCCCCTCACATCTGTTATTGGGAAAACCAACAAATCTGCACACATCCACCCCCATCTGTTGCCAGTCAGATGGCGGACAACCATGTTGAAGACAAATAATACATCTCTGGCGGTGTGTTCCTGGTCCGCATCCTGTAATAACAACTGCACTGTTCCTCCTGCTGCAATTCTTGCCCCTTTTTCACTCCGCTCCATCTGTATGTCAGCCTTTTAGAAATGGGGTTTAGACAGGCCAATAGTAAATGCAAGCCCTCAAAGCATTAACCTGGCCAGCTTTAGCCATCTCAGCAAAAAATTATAGATGAACTGGATTTATCAGCACAGCTTGACATGGGCCAGTCTCTATTATATGGTCTCGTGGTGTTGAAATGCATATTAGACATTCCAGGCTACATAGGGAAAGATAAACTGTCCAAACAAACCTTCACATTAATGTCAGTGCTGGTAATTTAACAGTGATCGAGGGCCATACTTAGGGAAAAATGCATATATGTCAGCCTTGTGAAACGGCTGACAGATATACAGGATTGGGGGTTACGAGTTGTTCTCAAGTTGCGGTGTTCGTGAAACAGATTCAGAGGTTGTGTCCTCGTTTGCATGCTGTCTCGTAAATAGAAAGAAATAATGCATTTAATGCGCACCACATGATGTAAAGTTAAAAACATTACACTAACATGTCCAGATGGTGTAGTATTTCCAATGGATCCATGCATGCTTGATTATATAACATTACCCAAAAGTTGTTGGGAAATAGAAACAGGGTTTGATGGTTCTCTTGAATTTCATCTGTACATGCAAAATATTCCACTCAATCACTAAAGCTCGGACTACCTGATCCACACGGTCGACTTTTGTAAATGCTACACAGTGGCAAGTGGAAATATTGATTTAATTCAGCCATGTTTGTTGAATTTAGTGCGAAAGTTGGTGAGTCATGATTTTCAAAATGTTTGTATGCAGATTTCACAGGCTAATGCTTAGTAAATGAAACCCAAGCACAGATAATAAGCCACTGCTGTGTGATTCTTGAAACTAAAATGAATTTAGGAACATCAAACATGCATAGTATGCAACAATTTAAGGACATGGTAATATCACCCTATACTAGCAAACTCTGTTTCTACATACTCAAATATGTGTACTTATTATCACCAGTGAAGCACATACTTTCAGTGCCTACTAGTATGCTAATTGAGACATAGCCAGAATCTGTTCTTGGTTATTATGTTTGTCTCCATCTTTCCATTGCTCCTGATTTTTTTCTCTTTCCATCCGTCATTTCACTTGTGATTGTGGTTTGGTAAGTTGTAGGCGAACTAAGTAGCAAAGACAGTTTGTCATAATGTTGTATGGGTTTTAAGAAGACATTGGATGGTAACCTAATCTGAGGTGTGAGCTTTACAGACCAATGGAAGGTGAGAAAGATGTCATGCATGGTGTGTGATCCACAAAGTTCCGCATGTGCAATTACAATAACCTTCATAACTTTAGCAGATGTCCTTTAGAGTCAGTAAGCAGCCCACATGTGATATGGTTTGCGTTGGAGCGCACAGAATAACACTATGGTCATGTTTTCAAAGTCTTGCCTTGCAATCTTTCTCTGTATGAGCCCTACTGTATGTTTTGAGAACATTATAACCACTAAAAATGACTTACTGCTCCTAAAACCTTTGGCAACAGTGTGTTACTTTCCTGTTTTCACCATGCTTTTTTTAATGGACTCCTTTACAAGCGCTCTACAGCCCAGTTGGTTTCATGAGCTGCGAGGACCTGAGCTCGGCTGATCTGACCTGTTGTGTAGACAGTAGCAGGCACCGTGTTTATCTTAGCAGTCTGCCAGACTTTCCTTCACATTGTGTTGTCCTGCTGATCCATCTTCTTGCTTACAGAAACTGGCAGCCGGGGTGGATCAGTTCGCCTACACCTGCATACAAGACCATCCTATCTGGACCAATCAGCAGTTCTGGGAGGCCACCTTCTACTCGGAGGTGCAAAACCAGATCAGAGCGCTTTACCTCACTGCCCCTGAGGACAAGCAACTCATCACCGCCAAGATCAAGGTAAAGTCTTGAAGTCGACTTTTTTACAGGTCTAATCCATCCACCCATCCAACCACCCACCCATCCATCCCTCCATCCACCCACCCATCAGACCCACCCATCCATCATCATCCATCCATCCAAACCCATCCACTCCTCCATCCATGCATGCATGCATGCATCCATCCACCCATTCATCCATCCATCTACCCACCCACCCATCCATCCATCTACCCACCCACCCACCCATCCATCTACCCACACACCCATCCATCCATCCATTCATCCACCCATCCATCATCATCCATCCAAACCCCTACACCCCTCCATCCATGCATGCATTCATCCATTCATCCATCCACCCATCCATCATCATCCATCCAAACCCATCCACCCCTCCATCCATGCATCCATCCGTCCACCCATCCATCCATCTACCCACCCACCCACCCATCCATTCATCCACCCATCCATCATCATCTATCCAAACCCATCCACCCCTCCATTCATGCATGCATCCATTCATCTACCCAGCCATCTACCCACCCACCCATCAGACCCACCCATCCATCCATTCATCCACCGATCCATCCATCCATCTACCCAACCACCTACCCATCAGACCCACCCATCCATCCATCCACTCATCCACCCATTCACCCACCCATCCATCCATTTATCCATCTACCCACCCACCCATCCATCTACCCATCCATCTACCCAACTACCTACCCATCAGACCCACCCATCCATCCATCCATCCATACATCCATCCACCCACCCATCATCATCCATCCATTCACCCACCAATCCACCCATCCATTGTTTTAAGTTATAAAAATATAATAAAAACAGGAACTTTTATTTGAAGGCTTGTAAACTAAGACTGGTGTGCCTTGTTTATGAATATGTTACATAGTATCATTCAATTAGGTTGTTAATTAGGTTGTCATTCAATTAGATAGTATTAGTCAATTAGGTTGTTGGTTTTGATAGAAGTCCACACAAACCTTAGCGAGCACCGAGTCTGACACCATTTCAGTAGAAAAGGGATATCGTTTAACCCTGGATCCCATCTCTTCATCAGGAACAGAGTACATTGTCCACCGCATCCAGTGATTCACAACGGACCGCTATGGACCTCGCAGCAGAGCAGTTGCGTGCTTGGCCCAGTCTGAGCAAAGAGAAACAACAGGAGCTGGTGAAGAACGAGGAGAGTACAGTGTTCAGCCAGGCCATCCACTATGCCAGCCTGATGGTCTACCTGCTCGTACCACTGGACACCAGTAAAAACAAGCTGCTGCGCACCAACCCTACAGCTGACTGGGAGAGCGGCAGCAACAGCATCCTCACAAACAGGCAAGAGACTTGCTTCTACAGTGCCTCGCAGAACATGTTCTCTCTCTTTACTGAATCACAGATGCGACTTTAAAGCCGATGATACACTGGGGAAGTTTTTGAGCAATGTTACCGTCAACCAGGTGAGACACAGGGCCCACGACCGATCTAAATTAGTCTAAAATTGTTGCCCATTCTCAATGGGAAAGTGCCCAAGCAACGATCACTCGGTAACATTGCCCAGGAACATTGATCAGAAAGTTGCCCTGTGTATCATCACCTTAAGGGTGTGTTCGCACTTGTTTGGTTACCTTGGTTCTTTTGGTCTGGACCAAAAAAGAAATTGATACACTTAGTCCTTCTTTGCTATCCATTCCCACTGTCATTTTTAAGACCGAACCTGAAGATATCAAACAACAACAAAAAACAGCTTTTAGGACGTATATTTTCCAGTGGAACTTACCAAACATTCAAAACGGTGCTGTGTGCTGGGCTAAACTCGCTTATTGTATGTGTGTACATATTATGGTATTTTTTACCAGCTGAATACTTGTGAAGAGCTTATAAAATGTGTAAAGAAGTACTTTACCGAACTGTAATGGGCAGTATTGCTCATGACGAGAAAAAACAGGTATGCTTGAGCATTCTGTTCTTTGTAGGGTTGCCTCTTGTGACATCACGTCCTGTTTTTTGATTGGTTTTAATGTATTTGCACCGTGCTGCGATCATATTATAGTTGAACTGAACCAGAGTTCGTTTAGAACTTGTTTGCCTGTTTGTTGCGCACCAGCGTGCGGATGGCAGCGTTCACAATTATTCAACTAAAGCGCACTAACACAGCAATCACACCAGAATTTGTTTTATTCAAAGCAATTGTGAACACACTAACACTTTGTTTTACAAAGCTCTTAAACTAATTAAACAAATACATTAAATAATTCATTTAATGTGCCATTTTATTATAGAACAGGCTTTTAAGATAAAACAAAATACAATAAAACTAAAGTTACGTTTTGCTCACTCATTTGCCTTACAATTGACCTCCACCTGCAAATGATTAAAATATCTTCCACATTTCTCCACATAAAATCCCCTCAGTTAATGGATCATTGTGCAAGCTGTGAATCTGATGTTAAAGCCAAAGGGAAAAACAATTCATAAATTAGGTAATATGTGTTTGGTGGTGTCCTAATCAGGAAGTCAAAATCTCTACATCAAACCTCCCAGATACTGATTAATAAAGGTCGTCACTCCAAACACTGTGCGATCAAGGAGAAACCACATAGAGGTCAGCGATCATGTATGAAGGAGATACACAGTTCAGTACAGATGCAGTTTATATCAGGTGTTTATAAGGGCAGACACACAGGGCAGCCTTTACCGTTAGCCTTTTTAGCCATTAGTCCAGCCATTCTTAGCGAACTCAGGAGAGCCTGCAAATGCTGCATATGATGGTACCAGTCGTTACTATACTATAGGCAGTGGCTATCCAGCATGCGGCCGGAGAATTTTGTCCATGAGACGCTAAAAGGTGGCAGGAGCCCGAACAACCCGAAAGGAAGTGTCACAAATTGGTGTAATCCAAATAACGTTGTGAAAGCATATTTTTCTTTGGGCATAGGAGATAAGGGGATCTGCCAATATCCAGGGTAGAGTAAAATCAAGCAGGACCCAGCCGATCAAGCAATTCGTCAACCCGCGGCATCGGATATGTGTCGAATTTCGTCACAGTGTTCACCTTGCGAAAATCCACACAGAACCAAACCAAGGCACTAAAACTATTGGGCTCGCCGATTCCTCTATTCCTCCCATTTGTAGCATCACCTCTAATTCGCTCTGAACTGCCTTATTTTGTGTTCAGGCAAGTGATATGGCCAGCTGCGCACTTCTACGCCTGGCTCTGTCTATTCGCTCAGGCAGGGACGAGAAGACATTGGGAAACTCCTGTAAATTGGCCACATCAGTGAGCTGAGAGGATGAGAGGTGATCTCCTCGTGGGGCCAGCACGAGAGATTGCCTTTTGTGTTCGCCTCTGGCCCGAGATCTTCCTCTCTGCTCACCACCATCGCCAGCATCACTGATTGAGATGATAAATCTGTTGTGCCCTGTTTGTCTTTTCGCGTTACCTCATAATTGAGATCCCCAACTCCTCCAAGGGTCCTTGCCACTTCGTGAGTCTTTTAGAGCTAAAAGTTGGTAGCAATACAAGCATTTTATCACCTAGTGCAAATTCACGAAGTCTAGTTCCCTTGTTGTTTGTCCTGTGCTTGTAACAATTTCTCCATAGAGAGCTGCCCAAACGTGTGGAGTTTTGTTCTCAGGTCCATATTGAACCATGCAGCTCTTATCCAATGGGTCTGGTTGAGTCAGGCTTTGATGAATGGAGGTTTGGTTGCATCCTGAATCCACCAAAGCCTGATACGTACCCCCCTTGACACTCACAGGTACCTGATACAAGCCAGCTTGATCGGGGGCAGCCTACAGAATGTCCGGGACTCAGATCATTGTCCCCACATCCATCACTGGACACCGATTGATAAAATGACCCAGCACTCCCACAACGCCAACAGGCCGGCCTAGACCTACCCGCCGGCCAAGAGGCAGGAACCTTGGGCAGGGCTCTGCCGCTGGCCCACTCCTCCATCGGGTGCCGGTCGGGGCGTGAAACCCCCTCGTGACCTAGGGAGCGGGACAGGTTTAGAGGGGGAAGGCGTGGGAAGAGGGAGAGAGAAGCTGTTCCTCCGCCAGTTGAATGGGCGACTTCAGACGGCGGCACTGGACCCACTGCCTGGTCTACCTCGGAAACCACAACACAAACTGCTCCAACGCCACCTTGTCGATGACCTCCTCGACGTCGCTTCCCCCGGCCATCAGCCATTTGTGGCATGAGTCCCAGAGCTGTTGCGCCATCAAGAAGGCTCGGCCGGTTTCAAAGAGGTCCAGCGATTGGAACATCTGTCGGTGTTGTTCTGGACTGCGACCGACCCGCTGCAGGATGGCGGCGGGACCGAAGATCTTCTTCCTTCTCGAGTTTCGGCACCAGTGTGATCAGGTTCGGTGTTTAAAAGGAATAAGACAGGGTCGGAGTGACTGGGACTTGTACCCTTTATCAAACTCAAAAAAGGTAACCACTCTAGCCACGCTACAGCACAAAACACTTTCACATGAAATACTCTTTCCGCTAGATCAGCTCAGACTCTTTCCATTCTCGATCACTCATTCCACTTGCTGACGGCGTACGAGTCCTCAGTCCTTCTCTCTCTAGTCTCTCACTCAACAGCGGGTTATATCCGGCCTCTCCGCGCCAATTACTGCAACAAGGCACAGGTGTTCGTCATTTGCACTTGACCTACTTACTACTCCACTCGTCTCCTTTCTCACCCGTTACAGACCTCGGGGAACCACGCCCCCCTCGCCACAGTCATTTTGTCTGTTTGAAAGTGGCGGTCTAATTCAGTGCCTGGAGCTGCTGTAATAGTTGAACACTATTTGAAAATCGTTGCACCAGTGCCATTTTACCAACTTAAAGCTACAGTAATGTACTGCCAAAAGTGGTTCTTAAAAATGTGAAAATACTTATACAAAGCATATTTCAGGCTTAAGTTGTCTTAAAATTACATAAACATTTAAAAATATTTCAAATCCCTTTCAGTGCGCCGAAATAAAAATGTCACAGAAAAGGAAAATTTCAATGTGTCATTTGTAGTCCTGAAATGTGAGAGAATTGGTTACGGGTCTAAACACTTTTGCAGGTCACTGGTGCTCAAGTCCATCTGGCATAGATCACTTAAAATGGAAAAGACGCACTGCAGGGGCTGACGGTTGTCCTTTCACCTTGGTTACGAAACATACATTCTAGTATAAATATGCCTGATGTTTCTCAGCTTCTCAGAGAAAATTATACAGTTGATTGAGTCAATGAGCAGAAATGTAAGGAGAAGTAGCCTGGTGTAGGTCCTCAGGAGTCCTATCCAGTTATACACCACATCCTTCTCCAGTAGCCTGAGTGTTGCTCTGCTGAAATGAGTTGGCTGTTTGTGGAGGAAGCACTCAGACATAGCCAAGAAAAGATGGAGGGAGAGCAGGAGGGATAGAGCTTTGTAGTAATAATAATAATAATATGTGTGAGTTTTGGGAGGCTTCATAGTCAAAATGGGTGATATTTGGCCAAATCCACATCTCCAGAGTGGATCTTTCCTTCCTCCTGTCCATTTCTCTTCCTCTCAGAAATGTTTCAAGGCCAATAACGGCACACTGAGAGTTTTAAGTGCTTTTTGTCTCAGATGTCACAACTTTTCTTTTCTTTTTTCTGTTTAATTAGTGGTCATTAATCATACTTTTGCTTACATGTAGGATTAGGGATATTTCTAAACGACTCCTCAAATGATGTATTTCGTTGAGGAGAGGTATGCTATTGTTTCTCTAAGCAATCATACTGGATCATTTTCACCTGCCAGACAATAAATCCTTTAAGGCAGGGGTTACCAAACTTTTCCATCACCTGAACTCCTTAGACATAAAATATTTACTTGAAGTATCCCCTGAAATTTTAAGCTAATATTTCATTACAACACATATGCATATTCTCGGTTCTCTGATGCCAATAATAATTATAGAATTTATTGTTAACACTTTCCACGCCATTGACAGAATTTTCCAGCTTGGTTGGGGGCCGCTAGGCATCTTCTGAAAAAGTACACAATCTCCAGATCAAAACAAAATAGGAGCAGAAACAAGCGATAGCAAACAAGCATTGCTTGTGCTCGTTGTAGTCTTTGGGGGAAAGGTGTTTTATGAGATTTTTGTTTAAAATGTGTTAAACTTACCAAAGGCTGGCAGTGGCTGGCATCTTTTTTTTCACAGAATGAAAAATAAAAAAGACGACTTTTTATCTCATAATTATGACTTTTTTTCTCACAATTGCAAGTTAATATAATTGCGAGATATAGTCAGAATTGTGTGATATAATGTCACAATTTCGTGATATAAAGTCAGAATTGTGAGATGTAAACTATTCTGAGGGGGAAAAAAGTTAGTCTTTTTTTCCCCTTAGAATTGGCCTGATAACTCGCAATTGCGAGTATATATCTCACAATTCTGAGAAAAAATGTCCGAATTTCAAGATATAAACTCGCAATTATGTGTTATAAAGTCAGAATTGCAAGATGTAAACTTGCAATTGTGAGAAAAAAAGTCAGAATTGTGAGATAAAAAGTCAATTCTGTCTTTTTTTCTCACAATTGCGACTTTATATCTCGCAATTGCGACTTTAATTCTCAGAATTGTAACTTTATATCTTGCAATTGCGACTCTATTTCTCAGAATTGCGAATTTATATCTCGCAATTGCGACTTTAATTCTCAGAATTCCGACTTTATATCTTGCAATTGCGACTTTATTTCTCAGAATTGTGACTTTATATCTTGCAATTGCGACTCTATTTCTCAGAATTGCGAATTTATATCTCGCAATTGCGACTTTAATTCTCAGAATTCCGACTTTATATCTTGCAATTGCGACTTTATTTCTCAGAATTGTGACTTTATATCTTGCAATTGCGACTCTATTTCTCAGAATTGCGAATTTATATCTCGCAATTTGCTACATTTGAAATTTATTGTTGTTGTTGAGGATAACCCCTTGAGATGAAACATCTCGTTTTCGAGGGGGTCCTCGAGACAAAACAAAAATAATACAACACATCATTCACTCACACAAAAGCTCTACCTCATCCCACCTCGCCCCACCCACCCACTCACCCACCCAGCCCTCCAGGCCCATCAACTGCTTATTAGGAACAAATCCATATATAAAACATATTGCAGTATTACAATGCATGACAACATTTAGCCCTCACTACTAAAATTGCGACTTTAATTCTCAGAATTCCGACTTTATATGTTGCAATTGCGACTCTATTTCTCAGAATTGCGAATTTATATCTCGCAATTGCGACTTTATTTCTCAGAATTCCGACTTTATATCTCACAATTGCGACTTTATTTCTCACAATTCTGACTTGCAGACTATATTTAATTAAATAAACAGCCTTGATTTGGATTTGATATTCGCACTTAAGCTTTAATGCAATTATTGTGCAGCCCCATTTATTTATTTTAATTTTACAGCTTTTAATCTAGTACAAAAATTACAGGGGGTTTGTGAACCCACATATGAGAAACCTTGATTTAAGGCCCTAGTACATTTATTTTTTACGCGTCCGAGGCACAGTTTGCCTCAGACACAGACAAGGGAAGTATTCTTTTGACTTTTGGCAGAACAAGATTTGAGGGGTTGATTTCTTTTGACCCAGAACACCCTTGCAACCAGTTGCACGGCTAACAGTTCTGCTAGAGCAAACACTCTCAGATTTTCTTTATAAAATGTAATAATCTCCTACACTACTTAATGAACAGTTGTTTTTCTGCAAATTGGGGAAAGGTTTTGATTTATTTCCCACTTGAAATATCAGGAACGAGTCTCTTTATTTGTAAACAGAGTTGGCGAGTGACATCACTTTCCCACCAGCACAGTCTGCAGTAAAGCCCAGGAGATATCAAAGCCGTCCACTTCCTAACAGTGGTATTTCAGACCAATTGTGTGTAACAGACTAAACAGACATTGAATTGTGATGGGTCGGTAAATGAAAGCAGCAGACTTGCATCAAATCCTCTTTAAATGCTTAAATGTGTTATTTTAAGAATATTGAGAGTGCCATTGCTGTTGTTGGATGTGTTGTGTTGAAGTCTGCAATATAATTATTGTCATGTAATAAACAGTATTGCAGGGAGTGTGGCCGAGAGCTTTGACACAGAGAGTGGATTCGAAGACTCTGAGACCAGTGACGTTGCCAACTCTGTGGGGAGATTCATCTCTCGTTTCATTGACAAAGTATGCACAGAGAGTGGAGTGACCCAGGATCATATCAAGAACCTGCATAGTATGATTCCAGGTAAAACGCATACAGACACAGTCAGAGTATTTCAACTTTTCTAGGGCTCGAAACATGCCGACAAATGTACATTGACATTAACATGCAACATTAAGATTTTTTTTTTTTAAATGCATATACAGTACGAGCTAAGTGTATATTTTTTAATGCTGTTAATGCTCACCATTTTCACAGTTAATTTCAACAGTTCTCTTATGTGATTTATTATTTCACAAATATTCCTTGTTTTCAAAACTGCATGGACAATTACGTAATATACAATTAAAAAATGCAATTTAAAGTTCAAGATAATTAAAGTTCAAGGACAATTCAAGATATTAAGCAGTATTAAATTGAAAAGGTACTGTCACCCCATGTCCTAACCAGTTCAGAAAGTTTCCTGTATCAATGTTTTTATCTGTTTGTTCAGGTATTGTGGCGATGCAGATGGAGACTCTAGAGGCGGTTCATAGAGAAAGCAGAAGACTGCCTCCCATTCATAAGGTAAGAACTTGTTCCCCACTGATGAACATTACAGAAAGCTTGTATGTCATTTGATTTGCTTTTTTGGTCTTCAGATCAGAGAAGTTGATCTTCAAACGTTTTACAGTTTCCTTGATAAAAGTACCTGCTTTGTGCGTTATATGCTGACTGACTTACACATTGCACAATAATTGACATTAACTCTTTTGCCACCATTCACCATTGACCTGGAGATTTATTATCACTGATGTGCAGTGGTGGATGAAGTACTCAAATCAAGTACTTGAGTTAAAGTACAGAGACCCTTATGAAGTATTTCTCCAGTAAATGTATAAGAACTCGATTTCAATGTTAGTAAAAAGTACTTGTTCTTTAATGTACTTAATGGGTTAGTTCAACCAAAAATGAAAATTCTTTCATTAATTAGGTGTTCAAGCACGAAGTGTTGAAAACCTATTGTATAAAGGTTTTTATTATTATTCTTCTGCCGTAAAACGCATTGTGCAGCCCAAACTGTAAGGGCTGGATATTTTTCCAGATATTAGTACAAAAATCAAGGAGAGGTTCAGAGAGTATGAGCCCGATTGGCCCATAGGTGGCGCTATAGCAACCAAAAGCGCAAAACTGGCCATAATACCTAGACCGTAAGTCGTAGACTCAAGTGTCTTATATCATTGGAAAGCTGGACACACGAAGAACAAATCGTATATCCGTATACAATTTTTGGATTTTGCCAAAACCTACTATTGCGAACTAGACCCTGGTTTTTCACCCGATCGGAAACCAAATCAGTGCAGAAATGTTCTCTGGAGTCTGAATGTGAATAATTATTGAAAAAAAGTTGAAATTTTGATTCACGGTCACTAGGGGGCGAAAAATATACATTTTAGGAACTCGAAAAAGTTAATGAGATATCTTCACCAATCTCGAAAGACGTAAATTGGATGACATTCTGAGGTCACAGTATAAAAATCACGGCCAAAGAGGTTTGTAAGAATTTTGAAAGAAATCGGCCACTAGTTGGCGCTAACGAGTTGAAAAATATAATTTGATAGATCTCCTCATGCTGAACAAGTGGTTCTCTAGAACCATTGCTGTCAATCAATCAAATCATAAATTAAATATTTACGAATATGTTTAAAACGTACTTTTGCGAACTAGTCCCTGGTCGGAACCAGACCACTCTAGAACAATTCTCTGGACTCTCTAGATCAATAATTATCAAAAAAAAAAGTTGAACTTTGCCATTTGGTTTGCTCTAACAGGTTTATTTAGAAAAGGGGCGTGACAAAATGCACCCAAAAGCCTATAAATCCTAAAGAAAAACTTCACAAAAATGTAATATATGTCCTAACATGGTCAGGAAGCATGGAAAGTTTAAAGTCGGCATTTCACACCGTTTCACGCCGACTTTAATGGAGATTGGACCATAGGTGGCGTTATAACCATCAAAAAGGTCTCATTCTTCAAGCACGAAACTATGGTAAATCATGCTAGATTGGTGGTAAATCATACTGGAACATGGTAAATAATGAAAATCACACTGAAATGTGGTCTATCATGGTAAATCATGCTAAAACATGGTCTATTCCATTTATGATGTCAGTGGTTAAATGCTTGCTACATAAAACTTAATGTCTTTTGATGCTTTTGTGCTTAAAGGCCTTACAGGCTTTAACTGCTTGAACCCCGCTAAATGCTGCTTGCAGCTTTAATTAAAACTGCAGTCGGATCAGTCATATTCATAAATGAATAGTTCGGTGTATACTTAGAAATGTTTACAAGACAGCAAACTCTACGGATAAAAGCCGCACACTGGTTTGTTTTGGGTAGTGCTAGAGCCTATTAAGGCTTCTTGTCTGTGTATTGATAAACTATCTGGCTACTTTACAGTATTTTTTTGCAATACACCATACTTATTGAATATTAAAAAACAAGTTTAAATGGGTAAATCTTCTTCATTTTCTTTTCTGACATACTCCAGTTCTTGTTAAAACACACTAGACATGCTTATTATGTGCATTTGGATCACTTCTTGTGGGAAATCATTTGTTTTGTCCATCAAGTGTGCTTTCTCTTTAATTGAGCGTAAGAAGCGCAGCAAAAATAGACTCTGCGCCGAAACCCCCGCTTCACTGCTGCTCACGTGACGCTCCTGCTCCCGGTGTGAATGCACTCATTGGTTAACATGCATGGAGAAAAAAATATGCACCGTTCACGGTTGCTGGCGGCCGAAAGTGGAATTAGGCGGACGATTGAGTTTGTGACCAACCATGCACTCGCACAAATGCAACCACGTCAATTTTAACTCGCACATTCTCAAAGAACTGACTTACAAGTCAGACTCACTACTGTTCTCTGCAGAAAATACTGCCTGGCTTCAATAACAAACTGAAAGTAATGTGTCATCGAGTCAAAAGCTGATTATAAATGGTCACTGGAGAAACAATTATAATATTGTATACTTAATATCAGGTATACACAGTAATCTGGCTTCTGAGATGCTTTGGTTGAAGAGAGAATAAAGTCCTGCTGTCTGTACAAAGTTTGTTTTTTGAGAGAAAAAGAAACCATGGTAGATTGTTTACTAGTGTGCAAATCGAGGGAAGAAGCTGATGGAGAACCCAACTGGCATCCCCAGTGTGAAGTGGACTGTTCTTCTAATACCGCAGTTTCCACATAACAAATACTTGCTGTAATTCCCAATTTTTTTTATTTTTTATTGTTGGCTCTATGTTAGTTCTTGTCACCCTTCTGAATCCAACTAATGAGTTAGATAATGGCACCGGACAGGGCCTGGACAGAACAACTGTCTGGACAGTGTAAAAACTGATGGCTTGCCTCTCTGGTGGTAAACACACAAGGCCATGAGTGTGATTATTGTACTATGCCTGGAACTAAACCTAATAATTGATGCTTACTCCATCAAGAGAATCATTTGTTATCTGTCAAAAACCAGACCACAAATACTTGCCTTTTTTTGCTGGTGCAAACTGAATAACAGACAGTGTAGTCTTAGGCCCAGTTTAGCGTTTTGGTTGATCGAATCACAAGTAGACGAGGGAGACACCTTCCCGTTTACACCTGGTGTTTTAATCCGTCTCTTTTGTCTAGTTTCAACCACTTCTGTCCTGATTTCTTCAAGGGGAGGGTCTAAGGGCGGGTGAAATGAAGGGTTCAGATGCAAAAGCCTCTAAATGCCATTTGAAATTTTCTTCTAGAATGATCATTTTTATCAAACTTGTATATTTAAGTTCAGTAATTTCACTTAAATGGCAATGATAATTACCTATTAATTGTTATTTAAGTGAAATTGCTGAACTTAAATATACAAGTTTGATAAAAATCATCATTAAAGAAGAAAATTTCAAATGGCATTTAGAGGCTTTTGCCTCTAAACTCTTCAAATATCTTTCCCCCCCCAGATATTTCGATCTAAATACAAAAGCTTGTGCGATTCGCATATGAACGTGATAGGAGACTACGGAAAAACCATACATTGTGGCAGATTTCGTTTCTGCTCTGTCGGCCACAAGTGTGTTAGAAATCAGTAATGGTATGAGAACATTGATCACGCTGCTCGCATAATGGGCATAACCGACCCAGTTATCCACGTCTGTCGCCATGGTTACTATTGCAGTACGAGGTCAAACCTGGCGGAAACCGGGGGTAGCGTGGATATGACGTCATTGACTGGCGAATCCTCACCCCTGCTCACACGCCTCGTTTCCTTGGTCAAAAATCGCAATTTTCTTACGATTTACAAATAGTTGGAAACATTTGGGATATTGTAAGTAATAAACTAAACAATATAACATTGGCCTAGTGGTTTTTTCTGCATATTGAACATTTAAGTGCTATCAAAGAGTCTCGAGACAAGCGAGGTATGCATCAACTCGTCTTAGTTAAGGAAATAACATAGTTTAATATGAAAAAGCGGTGGAGTATCCCTTTAATACCAGGTGTAAACAGGCCATTATATTCTGTTTACTAGAGAGGTTGTGAATATAATCGTCTCTGTACCGAATGAATGACTGTCATTTTCTCCAGCCCAAGATCTTGCGGCCTGCCCTGCTGCCTGGAGAGGAGCTGGTGTCCGAAGGGCTACGGGTGGTCTTAGACCCTGACGGTCGAGAGGAGGCCACCGGGGGTCTTCTGGGAGGACCACACATCCTGCCAGCAGAGGGAGCACTCTTCCTCACCACTTATCGTATCGTTTTCAAAGGCACTCCTCACGACCCACTAGGTAACAACACTTATTATGACCCTCCTGTTTGAATAAAAGCTTAAATTAAATATGTGCATCATATAATTCGAACACTTTTACAACAGCTTCTTTTTTTTACCTTTTTGTATATTCTACGTTTTGGTTACTTGGATTTTCAATGGAAGGAGAGAAACCTCTCAGGTTTCATAAAAAAATATTTCATAATAATTTTGTTTTGAAGATTAAACAAAGTCTTACAGCTTTGAAAGGACATGTGGGTGAGTAAATGATGATAGAATATTCATTTTTATCCCACCGGTAAAATAGCAACAGCGCCCAAGACCCGCCCACAAAGTTACTTGCGCTTCACGATTGACACTTGCGTTTCAGATCATTAAAATGTGGCCCAATGTGTTTTTATACACATTCAAATTTGCCGCCACAAGTTGCATCTCGCAGGGTTTGACATCAAACCAAGTTGATCCTAAATTTGCTTGAATCCTTGAATTGAACTTAGACAGTCTTCATTTAGAGAGTTTTACCTGTGAGATCTGTATTCATGCATGTATATCTCTGTCTGTGTGTGCGCAGTTGGCGAACAGGCTGTGATCAGAAGTTTTCCGATATCCACTCTAACTAAGGAGAAAAAGATCACCATTCAGAACCAGCTACAGCAGAACATGCAGGAGGGGCTTCAGCTGAGGTCCTCTTCCTTCCAGGTACTGACACACTAAATGGGCAGCTAGTGAAAGGCTGATAACTCATCATTTTACAGTACATAGGGGAGAGTGGGGTAAGATGTGACCGTGGGTAAAGCTGTGTCTACCATTAATCCAAACGTGACACTCCCTGTAGGGCTGCACGATTTGGGACAAAATGATAGTCACGATTATTTTGATCAAAAATGAGATCATGATTAATTATCACGATTATCACGGTAAGTTGTGTCACTGGACTATAGTGGAAAATTAGTATGAAATATTATGGTATAAAATATAATGTGTATTATTTTAAGTGGTCAGCTCTCCCTACATGCCTATATATTGGTTTGAACATACAACCTTGTGCCTCGCCACCCAAGGTTTTATCAAAAAAAAGTCATTTTGATTTCAATGAGCGGTCTGTTTTAACCCTCAGGTGCTCTTTGGTCATTTCTGACCGAAAAATTTTCTGTTTTGAAATTTTAAAAATCACAGCTTCATCGGAATGTTTACGAAACTTGGTGACTTTTATGGCATTATGTATGTAACCACACAAAAAAATTGAGGTCATGATCTGAGCATGCTAAGTGGTCTTAAAAAAATAGTCACACTTGTGGTCTTTGGTCAAAAAATGACCCCCATAGGAAATGAATGGGAAATTGACAAAAACACAAAAATTCACAAATTTTTATTTATTTATTTATTTATTTTTTACATTTTTTTTAATAAAAAAAATTGTTTTTGAGATTGTTTCAACTATATATTCAAATCCACCAAAAAAAATGTGTTCATAAACATCTGGGGAATGCACATGCTTCTCCATAGAGAGCTGTACATGTCATCTAGTGGTTACACCATGATTCTACGCCTTTTCTCTATACTGTAACCAGATGGTGCTAATTTTTTTCACATTTTTTTTTTCTGAAGGCCTAGACTCTATATTAAACTAAAATACTGCATTAATAATTTTTTGAAAAAAATAATATATATATATATATATAGAAAAATATATATATATTTCCATGGCAAAAATAGACCATAAATATTACTAAATTCAATCAAATTGTCTCAAAATACAAAATTACAAAGAATAAATATTATAGAACAAAAATACATTGCATTGGTTTTACTAGGATGGAGGAAATTTAATTTTTAGGTGTCCGGTCACTTTTGACCGGGAAGATAACAAGTGTGACTCCGAAACGAAGAGCACCTGAGGGTTAAAGCAGGGATGTTCTCTGAAGAGGAATGTGCACGTTTTAGACTGCTCTCTCTGCTTGACTCATTATAAGTCTCTTCATGGATGAGGACAGAGCAAGAGAAGCACATGTTGTGTTCTTCACTATGCATGGACTATAGGGCCATAAAGATTTTATGGCTCATTCCTATCGTTTTACTAACTTAAGCTATAAAATCAGGCCATGTATAGAAAGGGGGGTCATTTGTGCTGGTCTGCCCACGCGTGACTGCCAGCGGTCGGTGTCTGGGGTACATTATCAAGCCCTCATTAAGACCTGCAGTCCACCAGAGAGATCAGGTCAGATAGAAGAGTGCTGAGGGATATGGGGTCACACAGACAAGCATTCACATGGCCAAACCTCCTTTTGGACTGTTCTCCCCAGAAAATTGGGAAAAGATCTTGTTCCATGCTGCTATCCAGCTCAGAGCAGATCTGCAAGTCATTTCTCTTGCCCTGGAAAATGTGAAACGATTATTTGCAGATTTTCTTGCTTCATGAAGGTGTGGCGGCTCTATCCTAAACTATGGACGCTTTTCTCATTTCCGTCTTTCTCAGAAGCGGAAGTCATCATAGTTGAGGGACGAAAACTACCAACAATTAGTTTTTGAGTTCCCATTTTCCCCATTAGCAAAATAAAAAAGAGAAATTCTATGACTTTCCAAAAGAAAAAATAAAGAGATTGATTAATTTGGTCAAATTTGCCATCATTTCCTCAGAACCTTTGTCAAGGCAAGAAAACACAAAGTGTTATAAATTAAAATGTACAAAAACTTTGCTAGATATACAATGTTAAAGGAGTAGTTCACTTTAAAAAAAACTTTTGCTGATAATTTACCCTTGTCATCCAAGATGTCCATGTGGGAACCAAACGGTTCAAGGTCCAAAAGACAGTTTCAGTGCAAACTGCAAACTGTTCAAAGGGCTTTAAACGATTCCAGGCGATGAATAAGGGTCTTATCAAGCGAAACGATCGCTCATTTAAAAAAACAAATAACAAAGTTTAAGTTTTATAAGCTCAAATGCTCGCCTTGCTCTGTTCTGTGACGCGCGTTCGTGACTCAAACTCGTTCATCAAAATGAACAAATCTTTTTCCGAGTCAATTCGTTCATTTCGTTTGTTGAATTAACCAAATGACTCGAAAAGGGGATTCGTTCTTTTTGATGAACAGGAGAGTCACATAGAACAGAGCAAGGTGAGCATTTGAGCTTATAAAACTAGGGCTGTCAAATGATTAATCACGATTAATCACATCCAAAATAAAGGTTTGTGTTTACATAATATATGTGGTGCACTGTGTATAATTATTTTGTATATATATATAAATACATGCATGTATATTTAAGAAAAAAATATTGTTTATATATGAAATATTTATATATAATATAAATTATATATAAATCTATATACAGTATATACACGAAAATATTTCTTAAATATATACAAGTATATATATAAAATAATTATACACAGTGCACCCACATTTATTATCTAAACAAAAACTTTTATTTTGGATGCGATTAATCACGATTAATCATTTGACAGCCCTATATAAGCGATCGTTTTTGCTTGATAAGACCCTTATTCATCGTCTGGAAGCGTGTAAAGCCCTTTCAACAGTTTGCAGTTTGCACTGAAACTGTCTATTGGACCTTGAACCGTTTGGTTCCCATTGAAGTCCATTATATGGAGAAAAATCCTGGAATGTTTTCATCAAAAACCTTCATTTCTTTTCGACTAAAGAAAGAAAGACATGGACATCTTGGATGACATCGTTGTGAGTAAATTATCAGCAAAAGTTTTTTTTGTTTTTTTTAAAGTGAACTACTCCTTTAATAACTGAAAACGCATCATCACAGTCTGTGAAAATGGTCTATTATATATACTCTGTAAATCTGGCTAGTATGGTAGTTGGACCGTATATATATCCTGCTTTGTTTTAGCTAATTAAGGTGGCGTTTGATGAGGAGGTGAGCTCAGAGATGGTAGAGATCTTCAGGAAACACCTGCAACGGATCCGCTACCCACCATCCATCTTCAGCACCTTCGCCTTTGCAGCAGGACAGACGGCTCCACAGCTCATATTACCCAAACAGAAAGAGAGGAACACAGGCTTCCGGTCAGTGCAATATATGTTTTATACAGAGGACATAACGTAAATTTAACATTCAGCGTTGAGTTCTACTACTATTGTTTAGAGTGTTATGTTCCTTGTATCTTGTAGCACCCTATCTAAGACCATTGTGAAAGGGGCTAAAAGGGCCGGCAAGATCACAATGGGCCGCCAATCCACTCTTAAGAAAAACGAGAAGGGCAGTCGAATGACGTGGCATGAAGATGATGACATCTCCAGTGAGTATAGTTCACAAAGAATCATTTTGGAAACACTTTACAACATGGTCCCATTAATTTGTTAATGCTTTATTTTAAGGTGTCATTGTTGCATACTATTGGGCTAACGTTTGATTAGGGTTTAGTTGCGTGTAATTATGCATAATTTACTGCTATTACTATGGTAAGTACACGTAACGTGTAACAAGGGCACTGTAAAATAAAGTGTTCCAGCTCAGGTTCAATAAATAATATTAAGAGATACAACTTTTTTTAAAACCTGTATAGAGTGCCGAAGTGATGACGTCACTTTGTAGGACAACTCTGAAGATAGCGGCGCATGGGTTCCCTCGGTCGAAAAAGCAATGCATTTTCCCCATAGACTTTTGGAAAATCGCAAAAAATAAGATCTGTGTTTAACAAAGGGTTGTGACCCTTACACGTTTTGTCTAGCAAGATAATCTTTACAAGTTTACATTTATACAGTTTACATGTATACTTTACAATGTATACATTTTGAATCCTATATAAAGATTTTAAAAAACACAATCAGACACAATTAAGTTTAAAAAACCACGAGCAGGTTATAACTGGTGTGTTTTATGTCATAGATCAAAACGTGAAAATATTTAGAGGCTTTGTTCACCACAGACCTTATTTCAGGCGATTTAGCAAAAACCCATTCAAAAATCTCATAGGCTTTAGAGCGAGGGAACCGGGAGTGCTAAAATGCTAACTCACGTCCGCGTTTTGGCCTACAGAGTGACGTCGTAACTTCGGCACTCTATTAGTAAAAGTTCAAACGGACATGCTTTAGAAGTAGTTAGTTCTTGTTAACTATAGTTAACTAATGTGAACTAAAGTAACCTAATTGTAAAGTGTTACCAAAATATGCAGTGTCAGCAGTCATGGTCCTTCACTTGTTTGATGTGTTTCAGTCTCAGATGATGGAGAGCCGCCCTCCAGCAGCACGTTGAAGGCCTCAGAGAAGTCCACTATGGAGCAGTTAGTGGAGCGAGCCTGTTTTCGTGACTACCAGAGGCTGGGCCTGGGTACCATTAGTGTTAGTTCCACGCGGTCTAAAAGCGGAGAGCTGTTCCGTGTTACGGCCGTCAACAGGCTCTACTCATTATGTCGCAGGCAAGAGCAAACCCAACACCTAGACTTTGTTCGAAAACCTTTTGAGCTGCCATGCTGTCAACAGCAACTGTAGAAACAGTGAGACTCAACTGACATTCACAGTCTGAGTCATAAATTTGCAAGATCTAAACTCAGGGCACCTGCTATGTGCGTCTGAGCAATAAGCGATCTATCGACTCGTTACCTAGCAGCGAACGCAAACAAAATGAAAGTGGAACGAAAATACGCTACTCATATATGCTTCATAGACCGTTTATTAGTTTGGACCAATAATAGACAGAGCAGCGACTTGCCTTTCTTATGTATGTCTATGGAGCAGTGCCCCAAACCATTGACAGTAAAATAAAGCCCCAAACTTGCCAGTCACTGGCAGATCTCGATCACGCGACACTGTTACTAGGAGATCCAGTGAAGAAATCCATTGAATTCGCCTCAGAATTAATAACATCATCATCGCTTCGAGATCCAGTGAGAAACATAATGATTTATGGCAGAGTTGTGTTATAAACCAGATATCAGATCAAACAGCGCTGATGTGGAAACCAGGAGAAAACTTACAGAAGGCTTTCAATCCACAAATCAGCAACATTCACCATGGATTTAGGCTAATGTTAGCCTGACTTCGTCATACTCATATTCAAGAGAGAATATGAGTCTTGAACTCCTCCATTGGGCTTTGATTATGAGGCGTGTCATAACCGAACCAGGAAAAAAAAAAAACTCTGCACTCAATTGAATAGTCGATAGACCTACAACCAATCAGAGCAACGCAGTAAGTCAACTTCTTTGCATAGCGCAGTTTTCAAATACAGAACGTAGCCTAACTTTATTTATTTTAGAAGTTAAATAACGAGTTTTGCTTCTTTTACTTACTTCTCCATGAGTGCCACCAAAGGAGAAACCACAACAACCACAGGCTTTTCATTATGTCCCATCTTATAAAGCCCACCCTGGTAATTTGATTTGCCCGATCATTTTTTGCCTGATCATAATTACTCCTCAATGGATCGAGTCCAGACCGAACTTCCCGACCAAAAAATGTAATGTAGTAAGTTAACTCTAACCATAAATATGATAATGTGACAGAAATCGTCAAACGCTTACAACCGTTTTTTTTTTGTTTTGTTTTGTTTTTTTTATGTGATGACCAACACATTTTTTGTTCATCCTTCAAAGATTGTCCTAAAACGAAAAAAAAAAATAGATGTTGGAAAACTCTTATTTAAACACTTATTTAAAAAGAAAAATTGTAAACAGTAGGATGTTTATTGGCTATTTTCACTCCTTAATATACATGTTTTCACTCCTTTTGTTTTTAAATTAATATTAAGACATTATAAAAGATAATAACTAAAGTTAATTTCATTTACATCCTACATTAAGCTTAGTGATTTATTGTTAGCCCTAGTGCTACCAGACTTTTTTTGTTTGTTTTTTTGTGGAACTTTTTTTAGTGTTAGTTCTCATTTGAGGTGGTGCTGCCCTCAAATTTGAGTCTGGAGCCCTGTGAACTTAAAAATAAAACTGCGTATTGTAATATCTGTATGTTTAGTCTATTTATTATTAAAAAAATGTGTCAGTATTAGTTATTTTGGGGGAAATTTGAATAAATGCATTGCAAGCTGATTT
Organism: Pimephales promelas; assembly: GCF_016745375.1. Next base: position 1,939,301 of record NW_024121399.1, on the reverse strand, counting down.
AAGGTTCTGCTTGCGCTCCTAAAATTTTCGGTCAGGGGCAACAGCGCTCCTAGTAAAAAAAGTTAGTCACTCTGGAGCAATGAAACTAGCTCAGAATTGCGTGATAAAAACTCGCAACTGCTAGTTATAAAATCAGAATTGCATGATATTAACTTGCAATAGGCTATATGCACAACTTACTTCCGCATTCTCTGTAAAACAGGTCGCATCGCTTCCGGTCCAGGTCTTTTGTATGTGCTTCATGAAATTTTTTGCGGTTTTACTCAAGATAACTTAAAAGGAGCGAGCAAAGATTAGCATAACCAATGTCCCTCACATGTGCAGATTGATATTTAAACGTTTTATATTTTTTCTTCTTCACAGTAACGTTTAGATATTTAAATGGAATAAAACGCCAATAACAAAGTGAACTAGGTAGGTTAGCCGATTACCTTAAAAATCCATAGATATCACAGTCAGGTCTTACGGCCGTTAACACTTTCTCTGACAAGCGGATGCGATGAGACCTGTTTTCGGGTTTGGTCACATGACGCTCGACATAAAGCCTATTGCTTGTTTAAATTATATATATATATATATTGTAATATTTTGTAATACTGACTTTATAACTCACAATTGCAAATTTATCTCTGAAAATTCTGAGAAAAGCAATGCAATTATCTTTTAAATTGTTTTATTCCATGGCGGGAACAAGCTTCCATACAGAGGTACATCACAATTCGTGTTCATTGTGACTTTAAACTGCTGTTTAAGTCTAGGTGGGTAGCTCACAAGGTTTTGGAACAGAGTGCACTATGAAAAACAATGACAGAAATAGAAGAAGAAGCAGTTTCTTAGCTATTACTGTTGAATCATCATGTGTTCTTTTCTAAATGGTGTGTTTTGCAGTTACCCTGGGCTCCTGGTGGTGCCTCACACCGTGCAGGACAGCAGTCTCCATAAGGTGTCCCGCTGCTACCGACACAACCGTCTGCCAGTCGTGTGTTGGAAACACCCCCGCACCAAAGCGATTTTACTTCGTTCGGGAGGTTTTCACAGCAAGAGTGTTGTCGGGCTTTTCAAGTCTCAGAACCCTTCCTCAGCAGGTATGTTCATCAAGCATAACTAGGGTGGTAAATATTTGCTCTGACTAAAACTAGATAGTGATTTTGATGAAAGGTTATTCTCAGCCCTAGATGACATGCCTGTTCACTGACTGCACACAACACTGGAAAGTGATTCATTGTTCTGGAAAGCACTAATCTTGATTTAATGACTTTATGCAACTTTGGTGACTATGAAAACAGGGTTTTTGTTAAAGGGTTAGTTCACCCAAAAATGAAAATTCTGTCAGTATTTACTCACCCTCATGTTGTTCCAACCCCGTAAGACCTTCGTTCATCTTCGAAACACAAATTAAGATATTTAAGATATTAAGATCGCTCCTGCATACTAGTCCATAGGCTTCTTGAGGGAATGACTTGCTGTCCTTGAAAAGTCATTAAAGAAATCGTTAAAATAGTCCAAGTGACTACAGTGGCTCAATCTTAAGTTTATCAAACGACGAGAACACTTTTGTGTGCAAAAAAACCAACAAAAATAACGACTTTATTTCAACTATTCGTTTATTTCTCCCTCTGCGCGAGTCAGGTTACTAGTTTAATAGCGTAAGCTTCTGTTATTGTACGTCACACGCATCACACACATGACCAGCGTCGGCCAATAGTGAGCCTACGTGTGACGTAGCTCTATGCCATTACACTATGTTAACTGACAACAGGCTCATAGAGAAGGAAGTGAATAGTTGAAATAAAGTCGTTATTTTTGTTTGTTTTTGCGCACAAAAAGTATTCTCGTCGTTTGATAAAGTTAAAATTGAGTCACTGTAGTCACTTGGACTATTTTCACGATTTTTTCGATGCCAGCAAGAGTCATTCGCTCAAGAAGCCTATGGACTAGTATGCAGGAGCGATCTTAATATCTTAAATATCTTAATTTGTGTCTTTGTGAAGATGAACGAAGGTCTTACGGGGTTGGAACAACATGAGGGTGAGTAAATACTGACAGAATTTCCATTTTTGGGTGAACTAACCCTTTAACAAAGTACCAAATTGATCCAGCAAGCACTTTTGATGATGAAATAATCACTGGATTTGACAAAGGTAGCCAAGTACCACAGAATTAGTTAAATATTTTCATGGTTGTCTATTATTTTTAGAAAACCCACCCCAAACAGCACATAAAGAAAACAAACTGTGGTGGGCCACTTTTTCAATGTCTGATTCAGAGTCTTCCTGTCGTAGGTGGTTCTTGGCCAGAATAAGCTGCAATGCGGACCAGACCTTTGGCTATTTAGTCTGGCGGTGACCCTTTTTGATCAAAGGCTCCCATTATCCAATGCAATATTCAAATGGTCATATTGGTCCCATAAGATATTTCTGCTGTAATTATGCCAATGATGCTTGTTGTCAACAGGATTGTTGATTAGATTCAAGTAAATATGAAAAGTTCTTCAAAACAAATGATAGGGGGAAAAGAAAATATATTCATTATATATTTTTTTTAATATAATGAAATGATTTTAAGTTCTCTCTTAAGAAATGATCTCCGTTCCCCCCTAGTTGAGAAGCACTGATTTATTCAAAAGTCTGGCTATGTGAGAATAATAAGACGTTGTCCTAATAATGCTTTCTTGCCGTTACCAGCTCCGGCTTCCTCCGAGACCTCCAGCAGTCTGGAACAGGAGAAATACCTGCAGGCCATCCTCAGCTCCATCCCCATCTACTTCAAACCCCACGGCAGCAACACCCTCACCAACCGTTCCCTCATCGGCTTGTCTCCAGGTACTGCATCCTCCACTTAACGCCTGATTCTTCAATTCCTTGTGTAGATTTGTTTTTGCCCCTTTATCTTCAAGGCTCTTATCTCCTCTTGGTTGCACAAAATGTTATTTATGTTTTGGGCTGATCTCCAAAGGAACTGGAGCACAATTGTGTGGTTATGTAAGGAGAGCAGGACATGACGAGGTCACCTCCCATCCATCTCTCTCCTTGCACTCACTGCTCTCCACAGCCGTATTGCAGATGGCTCAGACCACACAGATCCTGCCCCGTCAGCTATGCTCTGTCGCCACCGTTCATTTTTCATTTATTCCCACCTGCTGGGTTAAAGGCAGCCTCCTTTCACCAGTAAATGGCTTATCTTCGTTCTGATTACAGTTGAGAAAGTCTTCTCAATTCAAAACAGACCTTCAGTGTAGTGGAATTGGTTGCGAAGAGACTGGATCCGAATCTGACTGAGCAGTGTTGTGTCTTCAAAACACTTATCCACGGTTTCACAGACATGGCTTAAGCTAGTCCCAGACTAAAAATGCATGTTTTAACTGTTTCACCTGAAAGCCACTTGCACTGACATATCTTAAAATATGTCAGTGCCATTGTTTTGTCTCAAGATGAACACCACTAATACTTTTTACTTAGGTAAAAGTCACCAAGTCACGTCTCAAACTCAACTTAACTGGGTCTGGGTCAGGCTGGGCCGCATCAAGTATTCCACAAAAAAATAGTTTTTAAAGCCACAATATGTATTTGTTCTGCTTTAAAAATAGCAAAAATAACTGTATCTATGTTATATATTTCTATTAGATGTGTACTTACATTATCCCGACAGTTTCCACCAACTTTCAAATACGGAGAAATGTATAGTTTAATTCGAAGACACGGGACGTTTTCCTATTTCCGTTTCGTCGCCCGTCTATGCCGTCATATAACCTTTGACTCCTCTATTTTCTCTAACTTCCTTGCGGAACCAGGCGAAACCGTCAAACACAAAGGGGAACACTGGACTACCGTCAATAAAGCAAAGAAAATGACGAAGAAAAAAAAGCAGTACGTATTTTTATGTGTGCAAATCACGTGCCCGCTCACGAGCGCTCACTCTTAACAGACACTGTCCCCGGTGCTGCTCGCGCATAAAGCGCTCCCCGTTCACAGTAACCGGTTCGTCTCATTCAAATCAGCCAACTGTTGCTGTTAGCGAGCCGCGCACATTGAATACTCGTATGAGTCAGGCTGCGAATGTACGTGCCCGCTTCAGCGCGCTCATGCTTACTAAATAAACGCCTCACCTCCGGCGCCGCGCACTCACTATATATTCCCTTTAGCCTTTAGCACATAGTGGATGCATAACGCAAACCCAGTCAAACGTTTGACTGCAGTATCTTTATAGTATCTAAGCAGTATGTGCTTTATAATCCGGTGCGCCCTATAAATGAAAAATGTTCTAAAATAGGTCATTCATTGAAGGAGCGTAATATAAATATTTATATTCGTCTACTGCGGTCTGTATTATAGTTATGGACCACGATTACGCTTTGCCTGCACGTTCTGCTGCTACAGCCAGCTCATTAGCTAAAGCTCAAACAAACGTACCTGAAAAATATGACGCGAGAAGGGTTTGGGACAGGAGAAGCATGACACAGGTAAACATTGGGGTTGCATTTAAAGCTTCTCGACAAGCTAAATCTACAGAGAGATGCCGTATATCCGTATATTTTGTGAAACGATGATGTCATGCCATGAGCAGAGCTGGTTGTCATTGACAGCGACAACAACTCCCGTGAGCCCACGCTCTTTCCCGACGTCATCAAAGTACGTCTTTTGTTATTATTTTAAATGAGTGACCCCTGGTGGCCAAAAATTTCATACTGTACGTTTAAGTATTCCAAAAATGGAGCACAACTGATCCAATCTTCTCAATCTTTTTTATTAACGTTTCGTCTGAACTGTTCCTCTGAATTTCAACATTCCTTTCTGTACATGATTGGTTCTTCATGGGTTTTTCATTTTACAAACTTTCTTTATCTTTTCCTTATACACAACATCTTTATGATACTTATATTTGCTCATGTCCTTTTTATTTTCAACTCTAATATTATATTGAATGTTTTTTTTGGAAGGCACATTTCCTTTTATTATACTTAGAAAAGCAATTATTGCTTTTAAAATACAAATATTTGCAGAATTCTTTCTACACATGTATACTGTGATTCCAAACATCTCATGGCAACATTTCATGAGGTAATACATAGAAAAATGATTAGATTTTTGAGTTGGGGACAAAAAAAAAAGTGTTGCGTCAAATGCAGCAATCCCAGAATGCCTTGCATTGTTGCTTTACCTAACATTCGAATGTTTTATACTGTATATTTCTATGCTTCTGGTTAGATAAGAATTGTGAAAGATGGCATGATAATTGAGTGACGCAAAAAAAAAAGCATTTCAGCTCAAAGTTTCAATCCATTACTGAATGTTAGGATGATATCTATGTTGGTATTTGACAGTTAGCAGCTCACTAGGGTGTGGAAAGGGATGCGATGTCTTGTTTGCTCATGTTTGAATGATGTGTGACTGTCTATCTTTATCTGTTTAGCAAACGAAAGAAGGGCAACAAGAATATCAAAGATGGCCCCTGTCCATTTGGACATTTCCTTCACCAATAGCTTCACCAGAGGAGGTGAGCTGGCCTCCATTCTTCATTTCCGTCGACTCAAAGCGGTGATATTTAGCGTGAAACAAATTCCCCATCCTTCATCTGATATCTTTAGTTGACTGACTTCTGTCTTGATATCTCATTATCTGTGTTCTGTCACAGACCACAACTCTTCCCACACACATACACACAATCATGCTGCTTTGACTTTGGCCCGCTCTTTGATTTTTTGTGGTGATGGTTCTGCTGAACTTGCAGATATTTTTAACTTGCCACAATCCTCCAAAGTACAGAGAATTTCATAAAAACCAAAAAGCAAGCCATGCAGACACTTTGTGAATGATTGTTCAGAAGCGTTCACCCCCACAGTAAGGTCAATATCTGCACAGAAAATGAAAATGATGTTACAAGCATGAAGGTGGAAGGTCTTTGCTGTGTGTTTATGTCTTGTGTTTTGTTTTACATCATGGGAAGGGTATTACATAGATCCTATTTAGAGTGGTGGTTAGAAACACCTGTACAGATATTCACATCTTCTCCCATTACCAAACACTCGTGTGTGTGTGTGTGTGTGTGTGTGAGAGAGAGAGAGAGAAAGATAATTTTATGTTAAGGGACATTCAAAAATGAAAATTCTGTCATTTATTCACACTCATTTCTTTCCAAACCCATGTGAAAGTCTGAAGAAAGAAAATCACACAAGATTTTGGAACAACATAAGTATGGATAAATGAGGACAATATTCATAATGTCTTGTTTTGAACTTCAGGTCTTGGCATAAATCATTTTATGTCAGGTATGATGCGTCAAGAGTTCATAATTTTAAGATGCAAATTGTATAAGATGAAAGTCTCAGCTGATGGCTCAATGTTAACTCCATGATGTTTCTCATCATATTTCCAGGGAGAATTTGACTTTTTGACCCTAGAAATCAGCCATATTTATGAAAAGGTGCTTGAACTATTGATAGACTATAGGCTATATTAGAAAATAGGGTTTAATTTTACTGTTCTCACCCATCTGATATTGCTATAGAGCCATTTCACATGGCAATGAGTGTCATATTGCTTCATATAAATATTCAAGCTTTCATTATTCAGGTCAAAAAATCAGTTTGAATGACAAAAGCGATATCTTTGTAATAGTATCCTTTTAATGGCCAAAGTTACCACACTTTATTTGTACCTTTTTTATTTATTTTTATAAATCCATTTACCTTTTTGATAAGCGAGATCTCTAATTTTAGTCCTTGAAAACCAAAAGAGTAGTGCTTGAAAAGTCCTTGAAAGTCCTGGAATTTCATTTTACAGTATCTGTATGAACCCTAAAATCTGGGTTATAGATAGCAGCTGCTCTTGAAGACTCATTTTATTGCTGTAATGCACTGAAATCAGATGGGTCTGTCTCACCACAGCCAAATATATTCAAGCAGGTGCAAGCTAAGACATTTCCCATCATGTGTTTTTCACAGAAATGTGGAACTGATTTTTCACTTCCTCATTTTTGGTAAAAAATCATTTTTTTATCATTAATGGTGAAAGCATCAACTGGTCTGATTTATTCAGCACTTGAATGTAGCTAGTGCCACATGATCAATATCTCAAATCTTGTGACTTCATGGGGAGACATGCACTTTAGAAACTGGTGAGTGGGTTCTTTTGACTTTTGCCAGTGAATAACCACCAAGAATACTCATTGAACCACAGCAATGCCCCGGCCACCCACAACACCTTAGCATTCTTAACGCTAGTTTTGTGTCAAAGACTTCACATACAGAAAGGCGTTGTACTCATGTTACTATGAATGGGAGAAAGTGCAATGCGCAATATGGAGAAATAAGTCCCGCCTCCTAAAGAAAAGAGCCAATCGCTGACTGTTTAAGTCTTCGCATCACTACTGCGCATGTGCATTAGCTGGTTAGAAACAAAACTTATGGTGATTTACAAAATCATGGTGATTTCAAATATGAAATTTAATCATAAGCTCTGTGATCAGGTTACTTGATCACATGCATACTTGATGCATGTTGATTTACTTGATGCATGCATTGAGGTGTTTCAAAGATGGCAGCGAAGTGAAATAACTTGTCTTTGTTTTGTATGGCCACTTGCATTTTCTTCAGAATATTCATCTATTCTTCATATATTCATCTCATTGATATAATTCCTGTCATTCATGTAAACCTTCAGCCATCTTATTGTCTTCATTGATGCCCCATCTTTGCATACTCTACATGATTCTTTCGGGTGATCTTCAATTGAGGTTGACCAATATTGTAATTTGCCAATAAGATCATTTTTAATGGGGGTAAAAAGCAGATTACGCTGGGGTACACACTACATGATTTTCAGTTGTCGACAGTTGTAGAAATTGCCAACAAATGCCCAAAATTGGAGGCAAATTGGTGAGAGTTCAACAATTATCAAAGACAATTATGTGTGTTTGATTGTGAAGCATAAATTGTAGACCAGACAGAGTTGTCGGCGATTCTTCCAATTGCCCTATGGCTAAGCCACGCCCTCAAACGCGATGAGCCAATCACAGTGCGCACAGTGCTAACCCAATACACTCTGACATTCTCTGACCTTATTCAGAGCAGCGCCATGACGGGTATTAAAGTGAGGCTGTGAGGGATAGACTTACCATGTTTCCAATGGCATCCGCTGTAAAAAGCTGAATTAAGCTCCTAGATTACTTACATTTTTCCACAGCTTACATTGTCGGGAGTTTTTTTGTCAACTGACATTTCTTGGAAAGATATTTTTCCAGTGTTTCATGAGCAGAACAATCCGAAAACACATTAAATAACAGTACAGCCCATTGAAGAGATGCATGACTATCCCTCACAGCCTCGCTTTCATTCTCATTAAAAATCAAAGATGGCACTGTCGTGAATAAGGCGTATTGAAATGCATTGCAGTTAGTCAGTTTTCATTCGTTTTTCTTGTCATTTTAAGTTTAAAATGGTCAAACGGTGTGCGTGGGGTACTAGGTTCCCGAGAGGCTGGGCGGCGGTGTGTATTTTTTTACCCTTTCCCAAGCCACATCTCAAGAAAAGTGTCTGCTCTGGATTAAGTTTTGCGTTAGACCACAACACCAACTAAACGTGGATAAATTAAGCAAGGATGTCTACGTCTGTTCTAAGTTAAGTCAACAACGTTTTTGAACGTTATCTTTAAAATCTAACGTAACGTTAGGCTAACATTAGAAAACGTTAACGTTAGCTTCCAGCTGCGTTGTACATCATGTCACTTAGCTTCATTAAAGCTTCATGTAAAGAACCGAGATAACAAACGTTAACAATGTTGTGCTGAATGATTCATGTAAATACTGTAGCACCAAGCGGTGATGGCAACGATACGCGGTTTATCACGTTTACGCTGTGACCTGTACATTTTTGGCTGGAGCTTTTCATCGACCTTCTTCTCAACAATAAAATTATTAATATAACCCTCCAATGCATAGTTAAGGCCCTTTAGGTGACTTCGAGATGATATAATCTTTCTGTCTTGTGAAATGTCTCCTACTGTAACCGCTGCCATAGCGCCTGTTTGTCCGAGTGAGTGGAGGGGGCGTGGCTTAGCCATAGGTCAATTGAAATGTTGTGTGAAGTGCACACAACAGCATCTTATTGGTACCCCAGACTGTCATATAGTGTGAGAAGAACGTCGATCCAACAACTTTGAAAATCATGTAGTGTGTCAGTTCCATACATTGGTCGACCTCAAATCTCAAACCAGCGTTTCTCTCTCGCATCTGTCTCAAGAGCTGAGGTGCTAATGACTGTTCTGTCTGTCTTCAGAGAGGGTGATGGTTGCATGTGTGTGAATTTTGTCTTCTGTTTTTATTTCCTGTTCCCCTGTGCCACCACCAACTCCTGCACCCTTAATCTACCAGTACTCGGGTACAGGGATAAACTATTCACTCACTCAAACCAAAAAGCTTCAGCTAAGGGAAGAATTCCCAATCAAGGTATAGTTTCTCTGTTTTACTCATTCTTACTAACCCAAATCCATACTTAACTTACTATGCACGTGCTCTCTACCTCTATCCGTCATCCATAGGGTCTGAAATTTATACCACATTGAGGTTAGGCCACCAATGGGTTTTCTGGTTTGCAGAACTACAGAAGCAGTTGTAGTAGTTTGCATTGGCAGGTCTGTAGTGAGGTTAACTGACAGATCACTTGAGTCATCATTTACTAAGCCAGTTAACATTCATGACGCAGTCGTTCTCAGCTGAACTGTCCAGAGCAAGTTTTAGGAGAGAGGTCAGGAAACTATATGATGTTGTCGTTCCAAAGAAACATGTTAGTGTTTTCAACATTGATAATATCAAGAATGCTAAATCACATTAATCTCCAGTAATAATTGAGCAACAAACCAGCTTATTAGAGACTTAATTATTCCAAACATTTCAACTTCTACATATCTCCTGCCCCTTACATCTTTATTTAAGATTTTGCCTAATTTGATTCTGGTTTTAAGCTACCAATAAAAGTACTCTCAGCTCCCTTTCGCACATCAGAAGATTCCATTTTATTCTCGTGATTAGTTGTTTTTATTACGTTTTTTTTACTCTCCTGCCTAACCTGTGTTCATACATCTGTCTCTGAAAGGTGTGTGGGCTAGTTTGCGGTCTAGCAGCAGATTCATGCAGCACCCTGCTGTCGACGTGGGCGCGCGGTTGGCTAGCAAGGATCTGGCGCCCCCTACAGGCATTGAGACCCTCCAGACCCAACTCCTCAAGCATCAAGCCGCTCTCTACATCTTTGGAGAAAAGTCTCACTTGAGGGTAAAGAGGTTACACTTATATCACTGCTTAGAGAGAAGCAGCTAAGGATTTGATGCTGACCTTGAGTGATGAACCGTAGTCATTTTACAAGAAAGTAGGCCAAAAAAAGCATTCATTTCTAAAAATTCTTAAAGTGTACTAGGTCATATCACCCTGCAATACTTTGAAATTGTTCTCTTCAGTGCGTAGATAAGGAGCTTTTAATAGCCGTTTATAAAAGCCCTGATTTATTGACACAATTTGTCTGTTTTGGCTGAAATTATATGACATTTGGACTCCTGAAGGAACTTTGTGCTGCTTTTTAGCTTTTAGATAATGTGTTCCTTCAATGTAAAAATGAAGATTAATATATGGAATAAATCAGTAGAGAGGTTAACAGTTAAGCAAACTCTAAGTTATTTGGCTTGTCCTGCTTAGTACATAAACAGTCTGTTTTGAATTTTTGTTGATGCCTATGAAGTGGAAATTTAATTTCATCCACGTTAGTAAAATAGTCGGTCTGCTCAAATTTATGGTCTTGGATAGAATATAATAGCTTTGTCGATGCACAAATTTGTCACTTTGGTCTGTAAATAAGCAAAACTTACTTACTACAGAACACAACGTCCAACCCAGAGGCATAATCCAAATGTTTGTTTTTATGCTATAATTTTTCCAGAAACAAAGTTAAAAATCCAAATGCTTTTTCGTGGCAGGGCTTAAAACTGGACTCAGCACTGAACTGTGAACTGGTGCCGGTTGAGTTTGCGGACACCAGACAGGTGAAGAGCTCCTTCAAGAAGCTTCTGAGGGCATGTGCACCCAGTTCCATGTCCTCAGACACCGAGGAATCGTTCCTTAAGGCTCTGGAGGAGAGCGAATGGATGCTGCAGGTTAGCATGACCCAATTCTGTATTTAAACTACCCCTGAACCTTCACCTTATTGTGACTCCGAGTGGCATATATCTGGCAAATAGCAAAAGTGAGAAAACCAGAGACACATTGACCTGTGTGACTTTGACCCGGTTGGTAATTCCTTCCTCAAAACTAGACACCTCTGGGAAACTATACAACACAAAGATGGGAAAATCGCATGACACAATTAAAACAAAACAAAGTTGCTTACCACACTAAAAGCCACGCACTCATAAACCCCTTTGGCCTTACGTTCCACTTCGTCTCAGACACTAAAACAATATTATCTGTAAAGATCCTTGCCAAGAGTGGTCTTAGTCAGCACTGCACAATAACATTACAATAAATGTACAGGAATTGCTAAACTTAGAAGTGTTGTTTTGAACTCTGTATGTGTGTTCGACAGCTACACAAGCTGCTGCAGCTGGCTCTGGTTGCGGTGGAGTTACTGGACAGTGGATCATCTGTACTTGTTAGTCTTGAGGATGGCTGGGACATCACCACTCAGGCGAGTATCATCTCACACGTGTTCTAAAGCAGTGGTTGGTGCATCCCCTACGGGGACCTGGAGTTATAAAAAGGCTAAAGCCCAAAGTATACTTCAGACATCTGCGTACACTGTCCACATGCAGCCTAATTTTTGTGTGCGTGTACAACAGTGCATGTGCAAGTGACTAGAGTGCTTAAAAACAAAGTCCACTAGATATTGCGCTTTCTGCGCTCATGGCCAAAGGAGTATTCTTTGAATGGCTCGCTAGACAGAGCAGAGCGTGGAAAATGAAGTATACCTGGGCCTTAAAAGGGATACTCCACTTTTTTTTGGAAATAGGCTCATTTTACCACTCCCCCAGAGTTAAACAGTTGGGTTTTACCATTTTTGAATCCATTCAGCCGATTTTTTTGATATTTAGAAGAATATCAGTAACCAGACAGTTTCTGGTTTCATTGACTTCCATAGTAGGAAAAAATATGCTATGGAAGTCAATGAGACTAGAAACTGTCTGGTTACTGACATTCTTCTAAATATATAAAAAAAAATTGTCTCTATACATTCGAAAATGGTAAAACCCAACTGTTTAACTCTGAGGGAGTGGTAAAAAGAGCCTATTTCCAAAAAAAGTGGAGTATCCCTTTAAATGTCCCCTGACATGAAACATTTTTAACATAAATATGAGGTCCCCTTGCCTGTATATGGTCCCCCAATGGATAGAAATTTCAATCGGTGTAAACCAAGCTTTGGCTGTCTTTCTCTGCCTTTGAAAAAAATGAAAACTCAGACGCGCTGATCTTGAATCTGCTCTGTGTGATGTCATACGGGGGAAAGGTAACCTCCCCTTTTCTCTGCTTTGCCCGCTAAAAGAATGTGGCTCGCCCATGAGAAGGTAAGCTAGGAAGTTTCCCGTTCAAACCCGTTCTTCAGAGAGTCTATGGGTGACGTCACAGACACTTTGTCCATATTTTTTACAGTCTATGGTACGAACGCGTGAGCGCAATTTGAGTTTTTCTCGAGAGATATCATGACTTGCAAGTCATCTGCCTGTTCAATGCTCATCACGGCAACATTTTATGTGATGGGATGGAAATAGATCTAAGTACTTTAAAAACTTCTCACCATTCGTTAATCTCAATAGCTGTAATAATAAAACGTATAATAGCTGTAGTAAAAGTATTCGAGAGAGTTTCACATCTAATATGTAGCTATTTCATATGCAAGCATGTCAGCCAATCACAGCAGTGGGCGGTTACACTGAATCCCACAGCAGACACGCCCCTTCAAACAGAGCGTTCAAATCAGAGGCTAAAATCAGGCTAGGAAAAATGCCTTTTATTTATAATATAACCCAATGCCAGGGGACCTTTAAGTGATAGTGAGTAATCAGCAGATTGTTATGCAAAAGAAAATCTGCAGGGTATTACAAGACCCCAGAGCGAAATTATCCAGCTTATTATGAGGGTATTTTGCGCAAAATATTAGGGTATTTTCTGCATGAGTACACAAAATAAAATTTGACATTTTATTACCTCAAGAGATGTTTCTCAGTACCTGCTTGAGAGGATCTGTTATCAGTTGTTGTCGTTCAAACACAGGCCACTCAATGGTGCAATTGAAGAATCAGAATTGAGAACTAAGCATGTGAAATCTGCACTAAGCAAGGACATCCTTGTGAAAGGACTGCCAGTGTCTGGTAAATGTAAGGCAGACAATGAATCTACTTCAAACGTCACAACTAGTACCAAAACAACGTGTCTATACCAGATGTGAGCGTTGCAACGTGACAAAAGCAAATAGAACAGATTATAATCAGTGATGTTGTCTACAATCAGTGATGCGGTACGACATGACATATCCCAGACAGTAAACTGATGCCGTTTGCACTCGCGCAAATTCTGACACAAAGGACAACTGGTTTTGTATCGTTCACTTGGTCGCATCAGGTATACAGCCTGAAGCTGAAGCGGTGACGACACCAGTCCGGATTCACCAGTACAACTGTGGGTACTGAAGAGAGACTGCAGTGTGTCGTGTGCTTCAAAATATTAGCTACTGACAGTATGAAGCCAAACAAGTTAAGACAACAATGTTACTATGTTTCAGATAAAGATCGGACAAGATTTTGCAAGAACCAAGTTCATATCTGAGAGTGTTTTTTCGGGTGGAGGGGGGTGTGCTTCCCTTGTCTTTGACTGTTATCGGATTCAAATATTAATATATAATGCAACTTCCAAACAAACAGGATTCCAAATATCTTTTGATTGTTAAAAAACACTGATTTACAGAGAAACGGATCATTTTCAGGTAGTGTCGCCAAAAAATTGACATGTCGGTCTGCTCAAATGAAAAGAGCAATGGGAATGTCCACCTCCAAATGCCTTATAGTTGTCTTGCACATTAAATTGGGATAGGAGAACATATTTTATTCAAAAACACATTTTTAATTGAAAATACTTTGAGAAATACTTGACTAGTCACAGCTCATATTTTCCATGGCCACTTCAGTTAATGGTCATCAGAAACAGAACAGTGTTCTCTGGCTGTCAACTGGGGTTATAAATTTTAGCAGTGGTCAGCGCCAGAATCAGGCACGTGTCTGAACAAGACCGTTACTGTTCACTTTCCCTTCCTCTTGACCATTCTGCCATTCTCTCTGCTGTATTCACATAAATAGTCTCCATATGTCTGGCTCTGTTGGAGAACAAAATCATGCTTTTGTCATGTGGCCATGCTTTTAGTCTTCACTGCTTATTGGTTTGTGATGTTGCTCTGACAATCTTTATATAATTCATGAAAACAGATTATGTTGCAGTTCTAACTAAAAGGAGAAACTGCAACAGAAATTTCAATTTAAGACATTTTTTGAATCAGTATTCACATTTTGCATTTTTGATTATATATTAAAAAACTCCACCGGGAATACCAGGTGTCTTTACTACAGTATTGTGACGTATCTCTGGAATATTTAATAGGTGGCAGGGCTTGATTTCAGCAGACCTCGACACTAATCCCAAGCCGTCAAACTGACAAAGGAAAGCCATTCCAGAGGGGAAACAATTTTTTTTTTTTTTTCTGTGGATTAATTTGTATGGATTAATTGTTCATCACTCGACTTGTAATGTGCACTAAGTAAATAGGGTAAATTTTGATTTAATGCCGACTTTAAATTCTTGTGACAAACAGTGCAGGCCATTGTGTTACCCAAGATTAGCCAATCTCTCGGAAACAGCACCCGTCACAAAAATGTGAAGACAGATTTATTAACAGCCTGCGTCAGCGCAAACCTTCTTTTGGCGTTAAAAAAAACTACTGTCAGGATTTACTAAACAAATTAGATTACTGAAATGGCACTGGCTGACCTTATTGCATATGCATTTGTAGGAGTTTCCCTTTCAGATGCAAAATTTATGGGAGGAGAGTATTTACTGTAAATCAATCATGCAACTAAATTTACTAATTTACACCCCAAAAAAGAATATCTTAAAGCTATACTCCACTTTTTTTTTTTTTTGGAAATAGGCTCATTTTACCACTCCCCCAGAGTTAAACAGTTGAGTTTTACCATTTTCGAATGCATTCAGCGGATTTTCTGATATTTAGAAGAACATCAGAGTCTTAATTGACTTCCATAGTATATTTTTTTGTCCTACTATGGAAGTCAATGAGACCAGAAACTGTCTGGTTACTGATGTTCTCAGAAAATCAGCTGAATGTATTCGAAAACGGTAAAACTCAACTGTTTAACTCTGGGGGAGTGGTAAAATGAGCCTATTTCCAAAAAAAAAAGTGGAGTATCCCTTTAAACCAAACTCTAATTGATGCTGCTCTTGGTACTGTAGATTGCGTGGTCTGTCTGTCTGTTTATCAAATCTGGCCCTTACTGTTCAGAATTGCACATATTATTATTAGGCTGCCACATGGAGTTCTGGTACTGATAGTAAATTTTGTTTTCAGGTAAAAGCTGTCGGGATATCCAAGTTGCGACAGTCTCTGATTCTTACATTGGGTCAGCAAGGGTCACATCCAATAGGGCCAATATTTACTTGCATTGGGCACATAGCAAGCGTTAGACCCAAGGGTGCCGCACAAGCCCTCAAAAGTGAAGCCAAAACGTCTCAATCGCCCCCCTGTGACCGGTCCCTGTATAGCTCATAACCCCCGCCTCCCCATGTTATTCAATGGGACGCGAGACCAACTAAACAATTAAATACACTTCACATATCCTTTTTCCAAAGATAGTTTCTGTCATTTACTGTAGTTTCTATCACGTTGATGTAATTTCAAGTGTTCGTTTTTAAAATAAGTTTGTTTTTAGTTAGTTATGTGATGATAAAAACGGTGCTCTGACATCATGATTGACAGGTTCTCTGTGCGAGGTAGTCAAGTCAAGTCAAGTCACATTTATTTATATAGCGCTTTTCACAATACAGATTGTATCAAAAGAGCTTCACAGTGATAACATGAAAGTAGCACAACACAGATCAACAACATTGCTAAACACTAAATAACCCCAACTGAGCAAGCTCAAAGCAAGCCAAAAGCAAGGCGACAGTGGCAAGGAACCAAACTCCATCAGATTGGATGGAGAAAAAACCTTGGGAGAACCCAGGCTCAGTTGATGGCTGATGTTCATAATGATTTCCGTTATAACTCACAAACTCTCCGTAACCTGAACTCTCCGCAACCCAACCATACGCGCCGACCCGTTTGTCTAAAAGGCTGTCGAGCCCCACTGGTGCGTTAAGCAGTTTCAGTGGCAAACGGTTCCGTATGGCATAACAGAGGACTAGAAGGTAAGCATTATGTGAATGCTTGACTAAAGAGATGCGTCTTTAATCTAGTTTTAAACTGTATTTTAAACTGGTAGTCACTGAAGCACCAGTGGACTTTTTTAATAATGTTGATTATGTGGTTAGTAGTTGTATTTACCTTATTTTAACGAGGTTCTGCAATCAGCAGACATTATTGGAGAAGAACGAAGCAGACAGAGGACACTTAATGAAAGTGCGGGTCTAGCGTGTGCTTGCGATTGATCCAGCGAGAATGAGGGCGCGGCCTTGATTTTCGCGGCCAGGCTTTACTTCCTGCTCACGACTGGTCCCGAAACATGCAAGTGCGCAGACTCAAGTTCCAAGATGTCAGTGGCGGACCCTGGCGGCTTCAGTTCTCTGATGGAAAAGAGCGAAAGGGCGTCGTCCATCTTTTTTTACAGCCTATGGTTGTACCCAACTAATGGTAATTTTCCTCTCTTCCTCTCCCAATGTTTCTATAGGTGGTTTCCCTCACGCAGGTGCTCAGTGATCCATTCTACAGGACCCTAGAGGGCTTTCAGGTGCTTTTGGAGAAAGAGTGGCTGTCTTTTGGCCACAAATTCAGCCAACGTGGCACCCTGACCCCCAGCAGCCAGGGCAGCGGCTTTACTCCCATCTTCCTCCAGTTTCTTGACTGTGTCCATCAGGCAAGTTGGCCTTATAAGCAGTCATGTTACGTGCCCTGCTCAAAGAAATAATGACCTTGATGATCCTTGAATAAGCGATCTTCTGATGTCTTCCATCGTGGTGGTTAAAGATCTGGGCTGGAAAACCCTAAGGCCGTGTGTCCACCAAAGCGTTTTTGGCCAGCTGAAAAGGCCAGACGCTCTGCTGAAGTGTTTTTTTCCGTTGAGACGTTTCGTTGCTATGATACAGAATATCCGGAGCACAGTTTACTTGTAACTGATTTCGCAGATAATTTGTTTCATACCAGAAATTAATTTTGTGCGGTTAGCTCTGTTGGTCGATGTCGTTGTACAGAAAGAATGTTGTGATAGTTGGTCAGTGTGGTTTAGTCCCGCCCCTCCTCCACTGTGATTGGACGGCTGGGTAAAAAGTGACAGTGATGAGCGCTGCGTTTTATCCAAAGTTGGACAATTTTTCAACTCTCGGCGACCAGTGAAAAACGCCGTTAAAAAACCACTCAGCGCCTCGTTACGCTCATGGCGTTTAAAAATCGCGGCGCTCCCATTGAAAACAATTGAAAACATACGCCAGGCGCGTGGAAAAACGCTTTGGTGGACACACGGCCTAATGCTGTAGATTCAAACAGCAAATGTAGTGACCATTGTGTACTTGAGCATGACACCTTAACCCCAGATTGCACCAAATGGGACCGTCTATGTTAAATTTGAGTACATTTCAGCTAAAAAACAAATGACCAATTGCTCCATCTCTCTTTTTCACACACTGCTTCTCACACACACCCCTTTCTTGTTCTCACCATGCTTCGTCCATGAGCTCACAGCATTCCTGCAGCGTCCAGCCAGGAGGAGGCGGATGAGAAGCACTCAGCTGTCAGAATGCATGCTCTAGCTTTCCTTTTGCAATCCCCATGGTGGGCAAGTCATTTAGACAGAGATGCTTGTTCGGCCCGTCTGAAATGATCGTACACAGATGGTGTTTCATCCTGCAGCCAGCACTGTACTTGCTTGGCTGTTTCGCCATCACCTCCCAACATCCGCACATTTAGCACAAATGGCGGAAAACAGTAATTTGGGGGTTCTGTTAAGTCTGTGCTACATTAGAATAAGTAAAGGGCAGGAAAAGTTTTTCTCCCTCTCGAGACGTGCGCACCACTCCCATGGTTTTACAGACATGCATTGTGTGATGAAATCAAGGCGTAGAGCACTTCAATGACCCAGTGGAGGTCCTCCAATGTCACAAACCACAGAAATATAGCTAATGCATCTGAAAATAGAAGTGTCTCATCTTAGAGGCAGCTGTTGTTTTCGCCAGGAAGTCCAGGTGGCCCGGAGTGTGAGAAATTCACAAGCTCTTCTGTCTAGATCCTGCTGGCACCACATTATCACATTATGTCCCTCCTGTTGCTGTTATTTTGGTACTTTTCTAAAATCTCATCAACTAATCATTTCCTGGGCGTTTCCTAATCGTTTTCGCCAAAAAAGCTCCGTTAAAGGGTTAGTTCACCCAAAAATGAAAATTCTGTCAGTATTTACTCACCCTCATGTTGTTCCAACCCCGTAAGACCTTCGTTCATCTTCGGAACACAAATTAAGATATTTAAGATATTAAGATCGCTCCTGTATACTAGTCCATAGGCTTCTTGAGGGAATGACTTTTGCTGGCATCAAAAAGTCATCAAAGACATCGTTAAAATAGTCCAAGTGACTACAGTGGCTCAATTTTAACTTTATCAAACGACGAGAATACTTTTTGTGCGCAAAAACAAACAAAAATAACGACTTTATTTCAACTATTCACTTCCTTCTCTATGGGCCTCTAGTCAGTTAACATAGTGTAATGGCATAGAGCTACGTCACACGTAGGCTCACTATTGGCCGACGCTGGTCACGTGTGGGATGCGTGTGACGTACAATAACAGAAGCTTAAAAAAAGTGTTCTCATCGTTTGATAAACATAAGATTGAGCCACTGTAGTCACTTGGACTATTTTAACGATGTCTTTAATGAGTTTTCGAGGCCAGCAATTGTCATTCCCTCATGAAGCCTATGGACTAGTATGCAGGAGTGATCTTAATATCTTATATTAAGAACAAAGGTCTTACGGGGTTGGAACAACATGAGGGTGAGTAAATACTGACAGAATTTTCATTTTTGGGTGAACTAACCCTTTAACTTTCTTATTCCAGGTTCATAACCAGTACCCCCTTGAGTTTGAATTTAATCAATACTATCTGAAGTTTCTGGCATACCACTACATCTCCAGTCGCTTCAAAAACTTCCTTCTGGACTCGGACTACGAGCGCCTGGAGCACGGTGTGTAGAACGACTTTTTTTATTATTATTATTGTCATAATTACATTATTGTGCAAATGTTTTTCAGATGTGCTCTTGAAATAAACATGGATTTGAATGTCATTGTAGTATTACAACAGACAGACATGTGCAATCTTGCTCGGAAAAGTCTTACCTACCTGTAACGGCCTTGACGACCTTTGGAAGCACTTCTTTAAAGTGCTGCTAATCTTATCAGACTTGACTTCTGATATTTTGTTTCACACCTGATCACATTACTCGGGGTTAACAAGTGCTCCTTTGTGTCTCCTCAATAAAGGCACATTGTTTGAGGACAAAGGAGAAAAGCAGTCCAAGAGAGGAATCTGTATCTGGGAGTGTATCAACAGAATGCACCGCAAGAGCCCTATCTTCTTCAACTACCTGTACAGCCCATCAGAGACCGAGGTAAAGACTCTATCTGGGTGTGTGTCGAAGCACCAGACAGCTCTAATGCCTGTTACCCTAGAGCACTCTGCTTAGAGGTTATGTTGGTGACCGGTCCCAAATATGTTGTCGTCTATTCCCACAGTGAAGAATAGTTCCCCACAATTGCAAAACAGCATCTTTGACCTTATAAAGCATTCTTATTACATCTGAATCAGGTGGTCCCAGTCTGCTCAAATCCAGGCTCTGAGTAAAGGTTGTTTTTCACATAGGGATCTTCTTACTGGCAGTCATCCCTGACATTGTTTCAAAATGGGTGAATCAGTTCATCCATACTCACCCATAGCCCAAACAAAAACATATTTGAGGAAGTTTAGTGAGAGCAAAGGATCCTGTGGCCTGTTTCTTCTTTCTTTCCCATTCCCTTTTCACAATCAAACACTGTGAATGGTGCTGCACATTATAATCTTGAAACTTAAACAAGGTTCTTTTGCTTTGGAATAACACTCAAAACAATGTCCCATTAACTAATATATATCATCAATGATATATATTAGGTAATGGGATATTATTTTGAGTCCTGAATGTCAATAGCAAATGATCTGTTTATAATCTGATTGATGGCTCAGTTGGACTGAAAAGTCTTCTTGTAAACACTTCAGTCGATCAGACTGAGCTCAATACCGTGATGAACGTTTATTTATACCTCACGTCTTACGTCAATATCAGTGAGCTCAATATTTGCGTAAAAGCTCTTCTGACATATGTCAGCTTTTTCAAACATCTCATCAAGGCAAAAATGGCACTTATGCTTGTGGTATCTCTGTTTATCACATTTGGCTTTCTTTGGTTTTGAACGTGGCGACCGGCGATACAAATCTAAATCGGATTGCAAAGTTTACCCTTGGTTTCAAAGACTTAAGCTAGTCCCAGAATAAAATGCAAGTTTGGGCTGTTTTAACTGAAATAAACTTGCACTGCCATATCTTAAAATATGTCAACGTCAGTGTTTTGTCTCGAAATGCACACCAGTGATGTTTTTTTCTAAGACACGTTTATAAAAGCTACTTAAATGTCCTAATTGAACTAAAACCTAATCCAGGCTTAATCTAAACCCTGTCTGTGAAACCAAGATTTAGTGTTCATATACACTGAAATTTCAAAATCTGCCGCAACATGACATCATGACGTTAACATTCACGCCACTTTCAAGTCAAGTGGCGTGTTATCTACACACATTTTGAGCTATCCGCGTGTATGTCTACGCCATTAAATGTCAAAGGGAAACGAAGAAAAATGTAGATCTACATCTGGGGAGCGATATTTTTTTTCCTAGGATGATAGGGGAAGACTCATAAATAGTATTAACCATTTGGGGTAGGTCGTATATTTATATATACAGTAATGTAACGTTAAGTCAGCCAGCAGCGTTCATAAACACTGAAAAGCGATTATGTGTGTTGATAGCACGCCAAAAATGGAAATACGAATTGGCGTGTCATACATACGCCATTTTCATGAGATCAGTCTGGATATCGGATTGGATTCTTTCCGATTGATGAAAACTAGTGCATGTAAAGAAAGGGTACATTTTTGGAAAGAGGGAGGGTGACTAATTCATGTGTGGCACACAGCGAGTAACATCACTGACAGCATCTTTTATATATTGTCAAAACTGAAATATACAATAAACAATGGTTTCTGTCCTTTTCTTCTTAGCCGGTGTTGAAACCATTGATTTCGATTCCCAATCTGACAACATGGGAGTTCTACACCGGGGAGACGCTGTCCACAGGCCCCTCTTATGACTGGTGTATGCTCGCAGTGCGCTCACAGAGCTCGGTAGACTCAGACACCATCGCCACCACCAAGAGAAGGATCGTCTGGCCCTGTTACAGCAGTGTGAGCCGCGCACAGCCTGATGCCATCACCAAACTATTGGCTGTAAGTATGTCTATGTCTTTGTCCATTTTTAGTTTCTCTTTATCAGGGCCAAAAAAATCTTAAAAATCACAGCCAATCAGAAGAGTGATGGGATGTTTTTTTTTTTTTTTTTTGTATGGTCTCTAACACTGTGAGGACAGAAGCTTAAATTTCAGACATTAACAGGAACCAAAGATTTCTTACACCAATTTGGACACCAGGGTAGATGGAGTAAATGTAATTGTACCACAGGACGTCTGAACTATTAATGGCGAATTTGCACGAGATAAGAAATCTCATTAAAACTACCAAAAATGAGAGGGGTAACTTGATTTGCGCACCGCCGTCACCTTTCTGTCATCATGTGCGTATGACATTACGTTGTGTGCAGAGGCATACACATAAATATATATATATATAAATATATATATATATATATATATGAAGAGTTCAGATGCAAAAGCCTCTAAGTGCCATTTGAAATTTTCTTCTAAAATGATAATTTTTATTAAGCTTGTATATTTAAGTTCAGTAATTTCACTTAAATGGCAATGAAGATTACCTATTAATTGTCATTGAAGTGAAATTACTGAACTTAAATATACAAGCTTGATAAAAAAGACCATTCTAGAAGAAAATTTCAAATGGCATTTAGAGGCTTTTGCATCTGAACTCTTCATATATATATATATATATATATATAAAATAGTTAGGTCCGGTCGAATGATTTATGAATTAAATTCATATAATTTAGATTGGATTCTGTTGGTAATAGACACTTACAGTACCTAAAGCTAAAAGAAGTTTTATGTCTCTAACAGGTGCGTTTTATCTTCTTTTGAAAACACTCGAGTTTTGCCACAGACTTGTTCCACTGCCTGAATGCTTTTAAGCGCCTCAATACTTGCAAAACGTGGAAAACTACTTTCTTTTAAACAGAAAATGACATTGTCCGTAATGATTACTGAGATGGCACATTCGGACAGGACTAAAATCACTGAAAAGCTGGACTGAAAATCACTCCATGTTAAACTAATCCCATCTGAATAGGGCTTGATCAAAGGAACCTGTAAGATAGGAAGCCTTGAAATGTATTTGTATGGTTGCAGGACATTGAGAGGCTGGAGGGAGAGCTGGGACAGCAGTCTGAGCCCTGGCACACCACGCTGGAGAAGCTGCTCGACAGCATCCAGGAAGACCTCAAACTGGAGGGCAATGTGAGTACTGCCACTTTTCACCTATTTTTTGTTCCTCTTTTCTTCACAAATGTAGCCTGTCACATTACCCGTTTAGTTTTCCATATAGTATATTGTAAATGTGCTAATGTACACAGTATTAGGCCTGTTTCACATCATACACAAATGCAACATGCATTATTACACGGCCATATTAACATTTCTGCATTGACGCTGGAGCTTTAATGTAGTTTGAAACAGGCTTTAAAGGTGACATATTATGCCCCTATTCACAAGATGCAATATAAATCTAGTATCCCCAGAATGTGTCTGTGAAATTTCAGCTCAAAATACCCCGCAGATCATTTATTACAGCTTGTCAAATTTGCCCCTTTTAGGGTGTGAGCAAAAACACGCCGTTTTTGTGTGTCCCTTTAAATGCAAATGAGCTCCTGCCCCGCGCCTCCGTTAAAAAGACAATCCTTTACACAAGCTTCGGATGCAAACATTAACAAAACACACGAATCTCGCTCATCCAAAATCTCAGAAATAACCATTAGTGTTGTGCATCCTCAGAGAGAGACTCAGGTTACAACTTTTAGACGCACCTGGACGTTTTGATACATTTTGTTGTTGTAAAAGAACTACAATTCAGACCTTCAATCAATACAGCAATATTTGCCAAAATGAAGAATGTTCAGAAACCAGTACAAAATATATATCTAAAATCCCATTTCAACATTATGTTGAGTGTATTTTTTATAGAATTTTAACATTATAAAAAATTCTAGCATAATTACTTTTTATAAATCCTGATTTTGCTGAGTTAGACGCTTTCCTGGATCAACAGTTTTGTTGATGAACGAATGAATGAATGTATAAATGAATGAATGAACGAACGAATAAATGATTGAATGAATTAATGATTGAATGAATGAACGAATGAATGAACAAAAGAATGAACGGACTAATGAACAAATTAATGAATAAATGAATGAATGAACGAACGAACAAATAAATGAATGATTGAATAAACAAATGAATGAACGAACGAATTAATGAACAAATGAATAAACGAACAAATGAACAAACAAATGACTAAATGAATGTAGGAGTGAATTAATGAATGGACTAATGAACAAACAAACAAATTAATGAATGAATAAAAGAATGAATGTACGAATAAACGAATGAATGAACAAATGAATGAACGAATGAATCAATGAATGAACAAATTAATCAATGAACAAACGTTTAACATTTTCACAAGTTGACACAGTTCCTTGGGGTCTTTATAGGACAGCTGTGACATTTTTTGGTCAAATAGTGTTCTGTGCTCGTCTGTGCAGAAACGACAGAACAGTTTTCATGCTTTGCTTGAACTTTTGCCGATGCTTTAGAGCTGGTTACACTGTAGTCGCTTGCGAAAACCAAATGGTGGCGCCGTGGGTGGAAACATGCAGATTAAGGGGCGGTAATATTATAATAAGATCCTCTTCCTACGTCAGAAGGGGAGCGAAATCTGATCGGCTAATTTTTTGACTTGCTTTCAGGGAGAGGCTTACCAAAACAAAGTTACTGGGTTTCACT
Source organism: Pimephales promelas (assembly GCF_016745375.1). Next base: position 1,914,787 of record NW_024121399.1, on the reverse strand, counting down.
TTCCACGTTTTCTGGGTTGGTAGATGCCCCAGGGGCCCGATTAAAGCACTTAAACATCGATTTTCATGATATGTCCCCTTTAAAAAGCACCAAAGCAGTGAACAAGTAGCAAAGTGTCTGTCTTCAGATCTCCTGATCTCACCTGTTGTGCATTTAATCTCATAGCTGCGGAAAGAGTCAGTGTCCATCTCTGGCCTGATCCCCACTTCCAACCTGCAGGCCTATCAGCGCCGCTCCATGTTACACCTCCCTGACAGCGGCCTCGGAGAGGACAGCAGCCCCACTACAGTCAATGGTGTTAATCGCAGAGCAGCCACACTCTACAATCAGTTTACCCCGAAGAATGAAGACAATAGGTAACAATGATGTGGATACCGCTTCAATTAACTTCATGGACAAAGCAAACAAGTTTTCAATTCTTTCTTTATACAGATCATTTGAGGGAATTCTGTACAAGCGAGGGGCATTACTTAAGGCGTGGAAAGCTAGGTGGTTTGTTCTGGACATAACAAAACATCAGGTGAGTGGTCGATTACACTTCACACAGCACTTAAGTCATTCTGTTATTTCTGTATTTTAAACGACTCTCTCTATAGCTGAGGTATTATGAGACGGATGAGGACACAAGCTGTCGTGGATATATTGACCTGGCTGAAGTGGAGTCTGTCCTGATCGCCACACCAACCATAGGAGCCCCCAAACACATCAGTGAAAAGGCTTTCTTTGATGTAAGTATTCCTCCTGGTGATAATACAGCACGTGAGGCTCCTTTAACTGTTACTGTACTAACATTGTGCCTAAAAAATGGGAGACCTTCTGAGAAAACAAGGTTGCTGCTGGAAGATGTCTTAGTGAGGCCAGCAGGGGGCGCTCACCCTGTGGTTTGTGTGGGTCCTAACGCTGATGGGGACACTATACTGTCAAAGAGCACCGTCCTTCGGATGAGACGTTAAACCGAGGCCCTGACTCTCTGTGGTCAAAAAATCCCAGGATGTCTTTCGAAAGAGTAGGGGTGTAACCCCGGCATCTTGGCCAAATTTGCCCAGTGGCCTCTGTCCATCATGGCCTCCTAATCATCCCCATATATACCAATTGGCTTCATCACTCTGTCTCCTCTCCACCAGTAATCTGGTGTGTGGTGGGCGTTCTGGCATTTTAAAAAACTTTTGCTGATAATTTACTCACCCCCATGTCATCCAAGATGTCCATGTCATTCTTTCTTCAGTCGAAAAGAAATTAAGGTTTTTGATGAATACATTCCAAGATTTTACTCCATATAATGGACTTCAATGGGAACCAAACGGTTCAAGGTCCAAAAGACACTTTCAGTACAAACTGCAAACTGTTCAAAGGGCTTTAAACGATTCCAGACGATGAATAAGGGTCTTATCAAGTGAAACGATCGCACATTTAATAAATAAATAACAAAGTTTAAGTTTTATAAGCTCAAATGCTTGCCTTGCTCTGTAATGTGATGCGCGTTCGTGACTCTCCTGTTCGAACTCATTCATTAAAATGAACAAATCTTTTCCCGAGTCAATTTGTTCATTTTGTTTGTTGAATAAACCAAATGACACGAAAAAAGATTCGTTAATTTTGATGAACGAGTTCGAACAGGAGAGTCACGAACGCGCATCACATTACAGAGCAAGGCAAGCATTTGAGCTTATAAAACTTAAAACTTGTTATTTATTCATTAAATGAGCGATCGTTTCGCTTGATAAGACCCTTATTCATCGTCTGGAATCGTTTAGAAGCCCTTTGAACAGTTTGCACTGAAACTGTCTTTTGGACCTTGAACTGTTTGGTTCCCATTGAAGTCCATTATATGGAGAAAAATCCTGGAATGTTTTCATAAAAAACCTTAATTTCTTTTCGACTGACATGGATATCTTGGATGACATGGGGGTGAGTAAATTATCAGCAAAAGTTTTTTCAAAAGTGAACTACTCCTTTAATGTCACTTTTGATCAATTAAATGTGTCCTTTCCTTGCTGAAAAAGTACATAAAATCACTTCAAATCTCTCTTTGTCCCTGCAGCTGAAGACCACTAAGCGGGTGTACAACTTCTGTGCAGCGGATGCTCCGAGCGCCCAGCTGTGGATTGATAAGATCCAGAGCTGCATCTCAGATGCATGAGGTCACATGACTCTTCAGAACCACCTCTCACTGCAGGGAGAGACTCACTGTGCAATTATAGGACCATAGTAAAGCCTTCAGTGCCTGTTGGAAATCCAAAAGACTCCTGAGCACAAAAACACTGCATTTAATGTGTCCCACTCCCTGGGCCCAAAAGCTTACGTTCAGGGGATCGGGGAACATGATGCAATGCACTACTCTGACATTCGCTGAACAAACTGCTACACGTAACTGACCGAGACAAAGCAATAGCACTAATCTTAAACTCGGGGGTCAATATAATAGTGACAAGAGGAGTTCTGCAAAACAAAAATACTGTTGCTGCTGATCAAATGCAAAACGACCACCAAAATCTGACAACTATATTTAGAAATATGCACAATGTGTTAAAGGCAAATGATTTGCACTTAATGATATGCACTCCGTACAAAACTGATTTTTAATGGCTAGAACAACTTGGCATTATGTTTTGACTACATATCTAAGTTTGGAGTGAACAACCTTATGCTCTAATGTGCTAAAGTATTTTTTATATATATATTTGCAAAAACTTTTTTTTTCAGTATGAATGTTATACTCATGCGTAACGGAGTTGTTGTTCTGTAAGTTATTTTTTTAAACATTAAAAGTGTCACCTGTGTGTTTTTGTTGAATTGAGAGTTTGATGTGTGAATATAAATTACAATTCAAGCTTTTTATATTCTGCTGATATGCTATTAAAAATGTTTTTCTAACCTTTTAGTCTAACTTGAAATAAACACTTCAATTTATAATAATTTTCGGATAGTTTACGGACCAAGTAAAGCACTTCCTGCCTGAGATAGTTGTCAAATAAGCAGTTTTGTTTGAAATGAAGGGATGAACACTATATTTCTCTATTTTACGTGAGGATATATGTGATGTTGATGGCTTTTTAAGGCACTAAGGTTTTATCTGTTTGGTGGTGTATCTGTAAAGTTAAGAAGCAAAATGAAAAATGATCAGACATGATGTCTGTTACTGAACCTAAAACGACGTTACTGTATGTACAATACTATGTGGTGCCACTAATGTTTTTCGTTTGTTTACTGTTTTGGTTATGTTTTATCTTGGGTCTTGCTGTCATTTGAAATAAATCGAAAGAACTCGAGTTACTTTTTGCGACTGCATTACTCTCTCTCTCTCTATTTTTATAAAGTGTTCACAGGCAAATTTGCTTTATGTTTAGGTCTTTCTCCGCTGTCGAAATCAGGCAAACATAAATGTCAGGCAACACGATTCCTGGCTGCATGTCAATATCCATGGATCACTGGATCTTTAGTAAGTTGTAAGGAACACTATATTGAGTCCAACATTTAGTTTAAATTGATAAATTTGTTCGTTTTAGTCACATTTTCCCCTATTAAATCCAGTCACTCAGCAGATGTCATCCCAGAAGAGACCAGCGTTCTCCAGAAAACATCATTAGTAATAATTAATAAACCTTAGGAACTCGATCTGCACAAACACGTTTAGTTTAGCACATCCTGAAAATGTTTGGTTGAAATGACTGAAAACCTTGAAAATATATTCAACGTTTTTTTTTTTTTTTTCTGCCATGAACAGATGTTGCAGTACTGGAATGTTAATGTCAATAATTGCTTCTCTCGTCAGACATCAGGAGACAAATATGTCATTGTAGAGGCCGGGACAGTTCAAGTTCGTCATCAGTTGGCAAGGCCTTCAGCATGTCAGTTTGTATAATCTGAGCCAACTCATTTGTAATATGTACCTTCATTGAGGAAAAACTGCTAAACCGCACGTCTCGCCTTTCTTCCGGTGTTCTGAACGGGACATCTCACTTAATGAGCGGTAAGATGAACCGTCTACAGATCCTTGTTGGATGCACCTAACGGGTGCCATCTAACAATCTCAGCCAAGTGCTCTCACTTTGCAGCAAATGAGGCCACGGGCGCCTTTGAGGCGAGACACCGCAGCGCCTCTCGGCTCCCAGAAGACAAAGGCTGATGGGAGAGCGTTGAGGACTCGCATGTGGGCTAGTTGCTCCCTGCTGACTTGTATTAAAAGCAGGTGTTGTCCTGGCAAAACATCTGGACTGAGGCAGTCTCACAATGCTCTCCAAATATAGATGTCTCCTGGAGTGGAGGAATAGAGCAGCGGAAGAGGGAATCCCTCCAGAATGCTTGGAATGGGGCAAATGGGATGCTCTGGAGAAATTGCAGTTTAACCGGCCGTCGCAGGAGACTTATGAATCTGTTGAAGTCATAACAATTCGTTTTCATGATTGTCACCCCCCTTTTTTGGAAATACATGAAAATGCACATTTCGAACATACAGTAAATGGTTGTAATTTAACAATGCTTTGGAATATAGACTTGTTTTAAAGAAGACATTTGGCAGATTTTTGTAAATTAAGAAAGTGAAACAGAAAAAAAGTTATATGAGTTTTTATAAAAAATTTAATTATTCATATTTTATATTAAAGAGTAACTAAACACTAAACCAACTTTTTTTAGCTAATGATCTGTAAGAATGGACCTTTGTTAATACTAGTCATTGATTCGAGTAACTTTTTTGACATTTGTTTTATAAAGTGTTCTATTTCTACGATATATGGTGTAAAAACGTCTTAGTGCTGCCCTCTTCAGGTTGAACGGTGGCTACTGCAGTTGAATTTTCCTATTGGATCTTTCAGCTCACCACGCGAGTATAAAAACCATCTTGTGTCGTCAAAACCACTGTAGGGAGTCAGGAATTGGAATTGTGAGTATTGAAAACGATCAGGATAGAGTGTTTTAGCATCTATTTCGTCCCCTCTATCTCTGCTGGGGTCAGCCCACTTTTTCAGCATTTTCAAATATTGCCAGTGGGTGGAGTCAGGCTCTGACCAGGGGTTTAGTTACCCTTTAAATATGTATTTTCAAAAAAAAAAAAAATCAAGCAAAAAAGTTGTGTTTCAAATTTTAGGTTGATATCTCAAAAAAAATTAGCTTTCAGTGAGATTTTATTTGGGCGCAGTACCAAACTTTTTCACTATGGCACAACCAGACTCCATTACTGCCCATATAAGGGTACCTTCATTTACATATGTGTTTTGAGGGATATGAACCATTATTTCCACAATTTTCAAACAATTTATGAAGTAGACATCCTATTCAGAAGTAATACGAGAAGTTTGGCAGATTTTGATATGAATTCAACCTCAAAGAAACACATAAAAACAACAAGTATGTGCGTTAAAGCTTCCTGCCACATCTCAAATGGTGAATCTATGTTTTTTTCTTTAAATTTCAAATATAAAGACCTTTTTTTCTAAAATAATTAAGAACTCTTGGCATGAAAACAAACTGAGGTTTGTACCTTTCTTTCATGATTTTTCATGTTCATCATTATTTCAAAACAGGCATTAGGAGTATGAAAATATTTTTGTTGCAAATTGATAAATTACGGTTACTCTGTAATTTATTTTGAAAATCAAATATGGAAACTAGAGATTGTAAGCTTTCAAATATAGTTTGTCAAGATTAGTTTAGGTTTAGTACAGGATAATACTGTTTTAATAATGTAATGGATTTGGGCCCACCGGTGGGCCGGTGACACTTAAGGGGTAAATGTGTCTTCTTTTCATGCAGACTATCAGCTTATACTAATATCGACCATTCTCTCCCATAAAAAAAGATAAACATTATATTTTAAGGATTTACACATAAACCGGTTTACTTTTATTGAGTTATGTAGATTCATCACAAGTGATTATTGTGCTCTTATAATGCCTGGTTAGAGTACTAGGATTTCAGAGCAAATCTGACGGTCTGAGATGCTTCACATTCTTGTTGGCAGCCGGCACACATGGCAGATGTTCTCGTCTAAACACTAAAGTGCTTGACTGTTCACAAATCAGCAATGTGAACAATGCAAGTGTGACAAAAGCATGCGGAATGGGGATTACATGTGGGCCGAATGCAGGTGGCACTGGCGTGCAGAACACACCTGTCACAAAAATAGGTCACGTTCATTCCACTTCCTGTTACCATAAAAAAAAGAATCGACAGCACACTAGATGCTGCATACCGTCATGTTAGCACCCTCTCTAGCTAGCTGCTAACTAGATGTAAGTTTGGCTTATTGTAGCTCAACATGATCTAATATGAACTGCTATTCATAGTTTTCACAACCTAATTGGGACGCAAAACAAGACTTCCTTCTGTTGAGCGCCAGTTACTTTTACCAGATTATTAATGTACTAAATAGCGATATTAAAAGACCACATTCAGTATACACCTTATCTAATACGCATACTATATAGCAGGGATGGGCAACTTTAAAGATAGTGAGGGCCACAAATATTTTATCATCACTATCCGAGGGCCAAATGTGACGTGCACTTCCACCAATGGGATATTGGAGAATTAGAGGTACCATTTTAGAAGAAAACATATGTAGGTATGTCTTTATTACAGACTCTGCTAAGTAAATCAACCTGCATATCCATATTCAATTATTTCCTCAGCTTCTTTTAATGAATGAACTTTTAACATAAACAAAGACACATTGCTGTGGCATTACTGTGTTTTTAATATTATTCCAGTGCAAACATGTTGGGCTCTCAAAAAACATACAATGTGATTGCACAAAACTGAAAAGTAGCCTATTAAGTAAAAAAAATAAATGGGATATTGGAAAATAAAAAACTACCATTTTAGAAGAACAAAACGTATGTCTTTATTACAGACTCTGAAATGTTTAGTGAACCAACCTGCAGTTCCATGCTTAATTATTTTTTCTGCTTCTATTCATTAATGAACTTTTTAACAAACTTTTTAAAATTATTTTTTTATTATTCCAGTGTAAACATTGTGGGCTCTCAAAAAACATTTACTGATGGCACAAAATTAAAGAAAGTATTAAGTGAAGCATACATTCACCATAGGCTGCCGCTTTATCTCACCTACAGAGGGAAGTTTACAGTTAATGAGATACTTGTGGTTTCTCTTGCTGGCGTACAATAGACTGGATGTCAATGTCAATGTTAGTGCAGCCAATCCTCATGAGCTGAAACAGAACGTCATCGCTGATCCTGTTTCTCTCTTTCGACTTGATATGTTTCATTTCCCTTTGTATTCTGTAAATAGGTAGTCTGTTTCCCATCTCGTCTGAAAAGTGTGATTTTCTTGGTTCAGTTTTCTGTTTTTCCCGCTCATGGTTCTCTTCATCGTTGACTGTAGTGATGCTGGTCAGAGTCGTCCAACTAAGCATGTTTTGCACGAAGGCGCCCTCTATCGGTATACTTTATCATTACATTTGGAATTGGTTCAGATGCGCAACACGTTTTCAAGCGATAAAACATATGAAACCAACATTTCTATGGTATTTAAAAAAAATTGAACCGCGGGCTGCACTGAGTGAGGAGGCGGGCCACATGCGGCCCGCCAGTTGCCCATCCCTGCTCTAGACCCTTCTAGAGCTGAGATATCGAAACTCAAAAATTCGACCCGAGAAAAAAACGACAGTGGTACCCCTTTCGTTTTGTTTTTTTCGGGCGAGAAATTAAGGTTCTCCAATCTTCTCAAAACTCTGGATTATGATAGAGGGCCATGAGACTTAAACCCGAGTGCAAAAATGGAGGCTCTAGACCCTTCTAGAGCTGAGATATCGAAACGCAAAAATTCAACCCGAAAAAAAAACGACAGTGGTACCCCTTTCGTTTTTTGTTTTTTTTTTCGGGCGAAAAATTAAGTTTCTCCAATCTTCTCAAAACTCTAGATTCTGATAGAGGGCCATGAGACTTAGACCTGAGTGCAAAAATGGAGGCTCTAGCCCCTTCCAGAGCTGATATATCGAAACTCAAAAATTCGACCCGAAAAAAAACGACAGTGGTACCCCTTTCGGTTTTTTTTTTCGGGCGAAAAACTAAGTTTAATCCAGAGTTTTGGGAAGATTGGAGAAACTTTATTTTTCGCCCAAAAAAAAAAAACGTAAGGGGTACCACTGTCGTTTTTTTTTTCGGGCCGAATTTTTGAGTTTCGATATCTCAGCTCTGGAAGGGGCTAGAGCCTCCATTTTTGCACTCAGGTCTAAGCAGGGGTGTAAAGTAACGAATTACAAATACTCACGTTACTGTAATTAAGTAGTTTTTTTCAGAAATTGTACTTTTTTGAGTAAGTTTAAAATTGTGTAATTTTACTTTTACTTGAGTACATTTTAAGTGATGTATCGGTACTTTTTCTCCGCTATTTTCCTTCTGTTTGTGGCCGTTACTCGTTACATGCTTGTTTTAATTTTATTTTTATCCATCAACGTGATTGGATCGAGTAATCGGTCTCGTGACTGTCATCAATTCAAATTAAGCATAGAAAACTTACCGCCCATTCCTGCTGTTACTCGTGACTGTGGTGGAAGTGCATTCATCAATTCAATCCAGATATCAGCGTCTTCCTCTATGCTAAGGTACATTTCACATTTCTGCTTAATATGATATTTATATAGGCTGGACTGTCTACATGGCCTAACATTTGGTCTGAGGTTGGGGAATTGCGAGACGAGTTCATAATGCGGTGAATTCCCGCTCCCATATACTTCACAATCACAGGAGAGGCGCGCGTCACGATCTGTGCACTGCCGCGTCTCGCGCTCGCCATGCCGCCAGATTCAGAATCAGTGCACCATGTCGTTAACTTGAACTGCATTACTTAATAAGAAATTAGCACAGCTCGTTAATAAACAGCGTTTTTTGATTGATCCATTATGCGATCCGTCTTCATTTGGCAAGTGCACTTGCGCAAAAACATTTTCCATGCTGAACTTTTTTTTGTGTGGATGCTGCTGATAAAACGGCTTCGCCGAGACTTCAGAGACAAAGTGTGTTTGTTTCTTTTGTAAAAGTTTCCTGGATATAACTTCCCTATTTAATGCACAATTGTCCTTTCAAATTATATTATCAGCATTACAATGTGAGTAAATGTAGCCGTGTAAAATGTAAGGGATGATGCCACCCTTCTAGAACAATGCATTTACGTTTAAATTGTAACATATTTAAAAGCATGGAATTAAAGTGTGTAATTAGTGTTAGCTCACTATCTTAGCCTTTTTCAGTGCATTAGGTGAGGTAGTATGATAATATTAGTGATTCTCATTTATCAAAACACTAACATTGGTACCGTTTTGGAGAGAAATTGGGTATTTTTTTATTTTATTCAACCCATCTCTTGGTGTGTGATGCTGAACTATCATATGAGTTTCTAAAGGTTTTTGAATTCTTTGCACAGTTATGAATATTGATATTTTATGTGCAACAATAACATGCTCAGACCCAGTGGCTTTTCGCCTAATTTTAAATGCTTTCCCCCCCAAATAATATTATTTAAATGGTGATGAGTGTACTGATTTGATGCATTTTAAAAAGATGGATGATAGATATTCTTCAATCTTTCTTACAAAGAACAAAATATAATGTGAATTCCAGTATGTGCATTTTTAAACTTATAAATTGTAGTGCACAGTGTTTATTATAAGGGTTAGAATCCGCACCTCAGTACTCACTACTCACTACTCTTGAGTACTTTTAAATAAGCTACTTTTTTACTTTTACTCAAGTAGTTTTTTGGACAAGTACTTTTTACTCTACTCACACTACATTTTTTGGAATGTAATGGTACTTTTACTTGAGTATGTTTTTTCAGTACTCTTTCCACCACTGGGTCTAAGTCTCATTGCCCTCTATCAGAATCCAGAGTTTTGGGAAGATTGGAGAAACTTTATTTTTCGCCCAAAAAAAAAAAACGTAAGGGGTACCACTGTCGTTTTTTTTTCGGGCCGAATTTTTGAGTTTCGATATCTCAGCTCTGGAAGGGGCTAGAGCCTCCATTTTTGCACTCAGGTCTAAGTCTCATGGCCCTCTATCAGAATCCAGAGTTTTGGGAAGATTGGAGAAACTTAATTTTTCGCCCAAAAAAAAACCGAAGGGGTACCACTGTCGTTTTTTTTTCGGGCCGAATTTTTGAGTTTCGATATCTCAGCTCTGGAAGGGGCTAGAGCCTCCATTTTTGCACTCAGGTCTAAGTCTCATGGCCCTCTATCAGAATCCAGAGTTTTGGGAAGATTGGAGAAACTTAATTTTTCGCCCAAAAAAAAAACGTAAGGGGTACCACTGTCGTTTTTTTTTCGGGCCGAATTTTTGAGTTTCGATATCTCAGCTCTGGAAGGGGCTAGAGCCTCCATTTTTGCACTCAGGTCTAAGTCTCATGGCCCTCTATCAGAATCCAGAGTTTTGGGAAGATTGGAGAAACTTAATTTTTCGCCCAAAAAAAAAAACGTAAGGGGTACCACTGTCGTTTTTTTTTTCGGGCCGAATTTTTGAGTTTCGATATCTCAGCTCTGGAAGGGGCTAGAGCCTCCATTTTTGCACTCAGGTCTAAGTCTCATGGCCCTCTATCAGAATCCAGAGTTTTGGGAAGATTGGAGAAACTTAATTTTTCGCCCAAAAAAAAAAACGTAAGGGGTACCACTGTCGTTTTTTTTTTCGGGCCGAATTTTTGAGTTTCGATATCTCAGCTCTGGAAGGGGCTAGAGCCTCCATTTTTGCACTCAGGTCTAAGTCTCATGGCCCTCTATCAGAATCCAGAGTTTTGGGAAGATTGGAGAAACTTAATTTTTCGCCCAAAAAAAAAAACGTAAGGGGTACCACTGTCGTTTTTTTTTCGGGCCGAATTTTTGAGTTTCGATATCTCAGCTCTGGAAGGGGCTAGAGCCTCCATTTTTGCACTCAGGTCTAAGTCTCATGGCCCTCTATCAGAATCCAGAGTTTTGGGAAGATTGGAGAAACTTAATTTTTCGCCCAAAAAAAAAAACGTAAGGGGTACCACTGTCGTTTTTTTTTTCGGGCCGAATTTTTGAGTTTCGATATCTCAGCTCTGGAAGGGGCTAGAGCCTCCATTTTTGCACTCAGGTCTAAGTCTCATGGCCCTCTATCAGAATCCAGAGTTTTGGGAAGATTGGAGAAACTTAATTTTTCGCCCAAAAAAAAAAAACGTAAGGGGTACCACTGTCGTTTTTTTTTTCGGGCCGAATTTTTGAGTTTCGATATCTCAGCTCTGGAAGGGGCTAGAGCCTCCATTTTTGCACTCAGGTCTAAGTCTCATGGCCCTCTATCAGAATCCAGAGTTTTGGGAAGATTGGAGAAACTTAATTTTTCGCCCAAAAAAAAAAACGTAAGGGGTACCACTGTCGTTTTTTTTTCGGGCCGAATTTTTGAGTTTCGATATCTCAGCTCTGGAAGGGGCTAGAGCCTCCATTTTTGCACTCAGGTCTAAGTCTCATGGCCCTCTATCAGAATCCAGAGTTTTGGGAAGATTGGAGAAACTTAATTTTTCGCCCAAAAAAAAAAAACGTAAGGGGTACCACTGTCGTTTTTTTTTCGGGCCGAATTTTTGAGTTTCGATATCTCAGCTCTGGAAGGGGCTAGAGCCTCCATTTTTGCACTCAGGTCTAAGTCTCATGGCCCTCTATCAGAATCCAGAGTTTTGGGAAGATTGGAGAAACTTAATTTTTCGCCCAAAAAAAAAACGTAAGGGGTACCACTGTCGTTTTTTTTTCGGGCCGAATTTTTGAGTTTCGATATCTCAGCTCTGGAAGGGGCTAGAGCCTCCATTTTTGCACTCAGGTCTAAGTCTCATGGCCCTCTATCAGAATCCAGAGTTTTGGGAAGATTGGAGAAACTTAATTTTTCGCCCAAAAAAAAAAAACGTAAGGGGTACCACTGTCGTTTTTTTTTCGGGCCGAATTTTTGAGTTTCGATATCTCAGCTCTGGAAGGGGCTAGAGCCTCCATTTTTGCACTCAGGTCTAAGTCTCATGGCCCTCTATCAGAATCCAGAGTTTTGGGAAGATTGGAGAAACTTAATTTTTCGCCCAAAAAAAAAAACGTAAGGGGTACCACTGTCGTTTTTTTTTCGGGCCGAATTTTTGAGTTTCGATATCTCAGCTCTGGAAGGGGCTAGAGCCTCCATTTTTGCACTCAGGTCTAAGTCTCATGGCCCTCTATCAGAATCCAGAGTTTTGGGAAGATTGGAGAAACTTAATTTTTCGCCCAAAAAAAAAAACGTAAGGGGTACCACTGTCGTTTTTTTTTCGGGCCGAATTTTTGAGTTTCGATATCTCAGCTCTGGAAGGGGCTAGAGCCTCCATTTTTGCACTCAGGTCTAAGTCTCATGGCCCTCTATCAGAATCCAGAGTTTTGGGAAGATTGGAGAAACTTAATTTTTCGCCCAAAAAAAAAAACGTAAGGGGTACCACTGTCGTTTTTTTTTCGGGCCGAATTTTTGAGTTTCGATATCTCAGCTCTGGAAGGGGCTAGAGCCTCCATTTTTGCACTCAGGTCTAAGTCTCATGGCCCTCTATCAGAATCCAGAGTTTTGGGAAGATTGGAGAAACTTAATTTTTCGCCCAAAAAAAAAAACGTAAGGGGTACCACTGTCGTTTTTTTTTCGGGCCGAATTTTTGAGTTTCGATATCTCAGCTCTGGAAGGGGCTAGAGCCTCCATTTTTGCACTCAGGTCTAAGTCTCATGGCCCTCTATCAGAATCCAGAGTTTTGGGAAGATTGGAGAAACTTAATTTTTCGCCCAAAAAAAAAAAACGTAAGGGGTACCACTGTCGTTTTTTTTTTCGGGCCGAATTTTTGAGTTTCGATATCTCAGCTCTGGAAGGGGCTAGAGCCTCCATTTTTGCACTCAGGTCTAAGTCTCATGGCCCTCTATCAGAATCCAGAGTTTTGGGAAGATTGGAGAAACTTAATTTTTCGCCCAAAAAAAAAAACGTAAGGGGTACCACTGTCGTTTTTTTTTCGGGCCGAATTTTTGAGTTTCGATATCTCAGCTCTGGAAGGGGCTAGAGCCTCCATTTTTGCACTCAGGTCTAAGTCTCATGGCCCTCTATCAGAATCCAGAGTTTTGGGAAGATTGGAGAAACTTAATTTTTCGCCCAAAAAAAAAACGTAAGGGGTACCACTGTCGTTTTTTTTTTCGGGCCGAATTTTTGAGTTTCGATATCTCAGCTCTGGAAGGGGCTAGAGCCTCCATTTTTGCACTCAGGTCTAAGTCTCATGGCCCTCTATCAGAATCCAGAGTTTTGGGAAGATTGGAGAAACTTAATTTTTCGCCCAAAAAAAAAAACGTAAGGGGTACCACTGTCGTTTTTTTTTTCGGGCCGAATTTTTGAGTTTCGATATCTCAGCTCTGGAAGGGGCTAGAGCCTCCATTTTTGCACTCAGGTCTAAGTCTCATGGCCCTCTATCAGAATCCAGAGTTTTGGGAAGATTGGAGAAACTTAATTTTTCGCCCAAAAAAAAAAAACGTAAGGGGTACCACTGTCGTTTTTTTTTTCGGGCCGAATTTTTGAGTTTCGATATCTCAGCTCTGGAAGGGGCTAGAGCCTCCATTTTTGCACTCAGGTCTAAGTCTCATGGCCCTCTATCAGAATCCAGAGTTTTGGGAAGATTGGAGAAACTTAATTTTTCGCCCAAAAAAAAAACGTAAGGGGTACCACTGTCGTTTTTTTTTTCGGGCCGAATTTTTGAGTTTCGATATCTCAGCTCTGGAAGGGGCTAGAGCCTCCATTTTTGCACTCAGGTCTAAGTCTCATGGCCCTCTATCAGAATCCAGAGTTTTGGGAAGATTGGAGAAACTTAATTTTTCGCCCAAAAAAAAAAAACGTAAGGGGTACCACTGTCGTTTTTTTTTTCGGGCCGAATTTTTGAGTTTCGATATCTCAGCTCTGGAAGGGGCTAGAGCCTCCATTTTTGCACTCAGGTCTAAGTCTCATGGCCCTCTATCAGAATCCAGAGTTTTGGGAAGATTGGAGAAACTTAATTTTTCGCCCAAAAAAAAAAAACGTAAGGGGTACCACTGTCGTTTTTTTTTCGGGCCGAATTTTTGAGTTTCGATATCTCAGCTCTGGAAGGGGCTAGAGCCTCCATTTTTGCACTCAGGTCTAAGTCTCATGGCCCTCTATCAGAATTTGGGAAGATTGGAGAAACTTAATTTTTCGCCCAAAAAAAAAAACGTAAGGGGTACCACTGTCGTTTTTTTTTCGGGCCGAATTTTTGAGTTTCGATATCTCAGCTCTGGAAGGGGCTAGAGCCTCCATTTTTGCACTCAGGTCTAAGTCTCATGGCCCTCTATCAGAATTTGGGAAGATTGGAGAAACTTAATTTTTCGCCCAAAAAAAAAACGTAAGGGGTACCACTGTCGTTTTTTTTTTCGGGCCGAATTTTTGAGTTTCGATATCTCAGCTCTGGAAGGGGCTAGAGCCTCCATTTTTGCACTCAGGTCTAAGTCTCATGGCCCTCTATCAGAATTTGGGAAGATTGGAGAAACTTAATTTTTCGCCCAAAAAAAAAAACGTAAGGGGTACCACTGTCGTTTTTTTTTCGGGCCGAATTTTTGAGTTTCGATATCTCAGCTCTGGAAGGGGCTAGAGCCTCCATTTTTGCATTTTTGCACTCAGGTCTAAGTCTCATGGCCCTCTATCAGAATTTGGGAAGATTGGAGAAACTTAATTTTTCGCCCAAAAAAAAAAAACGTAAGGGGTACCACTGTCGTTTTTTTTTCGGGCCGAATTTTTGAGTTTCGATATCTCAGCTCTGGAAGGGGCTAGAGCCTCCATTTTTGCACTCAGGTCTAAGTCTCATGGCCCTCTATCAGAATTTGGGAAGATTGGAGAAACTTAATTTTTCGCCCAAAAAAAAAACGTAAGGGGTACCACTGTCGTTTTTTTTTCGGGCCGAATTTTTGAGTTTCGATATCTCAGCTCTGGAAGGGGCTAGAGCCTCCATTTTTGCACTCAGGTCTAAGTCTCATGGCCCTCTATCAGAATTTGGGAAGATTGGAGAAACTTAATTTTTCGCCCAAAAAAAAAAACGTAAGGGGTACCACTGTCGTTTTTTTTTCGGGCCGAATTTTTGAGTTTCGATATCTCAGCTCTGGAAGGGGCTAGAGCCTCCATTTTTGCACTCAGGTCTAAGTCTCATGGCCCTCTATCAGAATTTGGGAAGATTGGAGAAACTTAATTTTTCGCCCAAAAAAAAAACGTAAGGGGTACCACTGTCGTTTTTTTTTTCGGGCCGAATTTTTGAGTTTCGATATCTCAGCTCTGGAAGGGGCTAGAGCCTCCATTTTTGCACTCAGGTCTAAGTCTCATGGCCCTCTATCAGAATTTGGGAAGATTGGAGAAACTTAATTTTTCGCCCAAAAAAAAAAACGTAAGGGGTACCACTGTCGTTTTTTTTTCGGGCCGAATTTTTGAGTTTCGATATCTCAGCTCTGGAAGGGGCTAGAGCCTCCATTTTTGCACTCAGGTCTAAGTCTCATGGCCCTCTATCAGAATTTTGGGAAGATTGGAGAAACTTAATTTTTCGCCCAAAAAAAAAACGTAAGGGGTACCACTGTCGTTTTTTTTTCGGGCCGAATTTTTGAGTTTCGATATCTCAGCTCTGGAAGGGGCTAGAGCCTCCATTTTTGCACTCAGGTCTAAGTCTCATGGCCCTCTATCAGAATCCAGAGTTTTGGGAAGATTGGAGAAACTTAATTTTTCGCCCAAAAAAAAAACGTAAGGGGTACCACTGTCGTTTTTTTTTTCGGGCCGAATTTTTGAGTTTCGATATCTCAGCTCTGGAAGGGGCTAGAGCCTCCATTTTTGCACTCAGGTCTAAGTCTCATGGCCCTCTATCAGAATCCAGAGTTTTGGGAAGATTGGAGAAACTTAATTTTTCGCCCAAAAAAAAAAAAA
This sequence comes from Pimephales promelas, assembly GCF_016745375.1. The sequence continues at coordinate 1,898,888 of NW_024121399.1, read as the reverse complement.
CGTAAGGGGTACCACTGTCGTTTTTTTTCGGGCCGAATTTTTGAGTTTCGATATCTCAGCTCTGGAAGGGGCTAGAGCCTCCATTTTTGCACTCAGGTCTAAGTCTCATGGCCCTCTATCAGAATCCAGAGTTTTGGGAAGATTGGAGAAACTTAATTTTTCGCCCAAAAAAAAAAACGTAAGGGGTACCACTGTCGTTTTTTTTTTCGGGCCGAATTTTTGAGTTTCGATATCTCAGCTCTGGAAGGGGCTAGAGCCTCCATTTTTGCACTCAGGTCTAAGTCTCATGGCCCTCTATCAGAATCCAGAGTTTTGGGAAGATTGGAGAAACTTAATTTTTCGCCCAAAAAAAAAACGTAAGGGGTACCACTGTCGTTTTTTTTTCGGGCCGAATTTTTGAGTTTCGATATCTCAGCTCTGGAAGGGGCTAGAGCCTCCATTTTTGCACTCAGGTCTAAGTCTCATGGCCCTCTATCAGAATTTGGGAAGATTGGAGAAACTTAATTTTTCGCCCAAAAAAAAAACGTAAGGGGTACCACTGTCGTTTTTTTTTTCGGGCCGAATTTTTGAGTTTCGATATCTCAGCTCTGGAAGGGGCTAGAGCCTCCATTTTTGCACTCAGGTCTAAGTCTCATGGCCCTCTATCAGAATTTGGGAAGATTGGAGAAACTTAATTTTTCGCCCAAAAAAAAAACGTAAGGGGTACCACTGTCGTTTTTTTTTCGGGCCGAATTTTTGAGTTTCGATATCTCAGCTCTGGAAGGGGCTAGAGCCTCCATTTTTGCACTCAGGTCTAAGTCTCATGGCCCTCTATCAGAATTTGGGAAGATTGGAGAAACTTAATTTTTCGCCCAAAAAAAAAAAACGTAAGGGGTACCACTGTCGTTTTTTTTTTCGGGCCGAATTTTTGAGTTTCGATATCTCAGCTCTGGAAGGGGCTAGAGCCTCCATTTTTGCACTCAGGTCTAAGTCTCATGGCCCTCTT